>JARYGA010029720.1:0-81447 GCA_030545235.1 Helianthus tuberosus
GAATTTGTTAAGTTAATGTATGAGGAAAATGTTTTTGAAAACTATGCATGGGGTTTCTTTTAAAAATGTGTTTAATTTTTTGAAACCTTATATATATAATACTTTTGAAATCATAAAGTAGGTGTATTAGGTAAAAATGTTTTAAAATCATGCGAGTTGAATTTTGAAATTATGTATAAGGTTTTTGAAAACATGATTGATGCTTTTGAAATCATGCACTTGATATAAGTAATTATACTGTATTAATAACATTTTGAAATCATGAAGGTTGTTTTTGAAACACTCATACTATGTATGTTGAAAAATCAAAACGTAATGGGTATGAGATTTGAAATTACCCTTAGTTATCTGACCAAGGATTCTAAGGTACAGATGTGCAAAAGCATGATTACTCATAATGTCACTTTATTTCTTGTACTTCGTTTCTTAGAGTGAAATGAGTACTTAGAATTTTCCAAGGGAATCATGAGCAAATACGAAAAATGGGAAATTTGCAAGAGTAGTTTGTAAGAATGTAGTTCCTCGTCGTAGGTATCATAGGGAAATGCCATACACTCATGTAACTACACTTGTATATCAGAATTTGTGATCAATGATTTATTTATAAACAAAACAGATTGTTTCACATTACAAGAAAATAGAAGAAACAAAAGCATAAGACAACAACATCTTCTAATCAGCCAACTGCTCATCCGTGGGTTGGATTTGCCTTAGCAAGCTTCAGGCATTTATTCACGAAATGACCCATGTTGCCACAGTTGTAGCACGATCCAGGCGGGAAACGAGCTTGAGCATGATTGGCTTGTGGTTGGGTAGCAGCAATGTTTATAGCAGCTTTGTTTTGGATAGCAAAGCGGCATATGTTAATCAGATGTCCCCACCATCCACAGTAGGTACATTTGAAGCAGCGTAAGAGGTTTGAATGATGACGGTTGCATCGTTTGCACAAAGGAGCAGTTCCTTTGTATGGCTTCCTAGCAGGGGGTTAAGCTGGTTGGTTGGGGATGGCTTGACCATTGTGAGCGACCACGGCGAAGTTCTGAGAAGCCTTTTGCTTCTTTGACTTCTTAGGGGATCCAGTCTGTTCATCCATGGTCTTTGATTCCTCGATTGGTTTCTTGGCTGGTGGTACTGGCTTGACTTCTGCTTCCTTTGGTGGCTCTTGAGTGGCTTCATTGTTGAGACGAGACATGGCAATGCCTAATTCAACAGTCTTCAGGACTACTTCGCCTATTAGCTGGGCAAATTTGGCAGTCTGCTCGGATATTTGCGCATCGTTGCGATGAAGGGACATTCTGGAGGAAGAGAAAGATGTAGGAGGAAACAAATGAAATGTTATCGGCAAATAAAACAAAATGACAACGCATGGAAATTGCGATCATTTGTTTGTTACCTAAGGCAAACAAATGAGACGGTGACTAATCAAAGTAAGCGGGTCATATTAATGTATCTCGAAGACATGCTTTAGCCTATAAGTGGACACTCACCCCAAGAGTTCCCAGGTAAGAGTGACTGGTCCGATTATGTGGATTTGTACGAACACTCTAGCCTTAGACAGAAAACTCAGAGTACAGGCATCCACTCTTCCAGATTACACGTGTTCACACTATAAGACCCAAACTTTGACCAGGTTTTGAAAATTCAAAGGGGTTCAAAACCTTATAACAGAGGGTTCAAAACCTTATAACAGAGGGTTCAAAACCTAGTAATCAATCATCCTAGAACAGATGATTAGTTTTTAAAGCAGTTTTGAAATTTGTGTTCTTGTTGAGGTCGTCGCCTAAGGGTAGGTGACGGTATTGTTTTATGACTAAACGCAAGTAAACTCGCGTTAGGGTCCTAGGAAGGTTATAGACTAAGTCAAAGCATTATTAATAACCTATGATACCAACTTTTCTGTCACACCCCGACCACGTAAAACAACAAAACGTGGCGGAAACGTCAGGGAGTGTTGTAACAGAATCATTGTCTCATAACACATGGAAGTTGAAATATTGTTTTATTGAATAAAAGAGTTACAATGTCATGACAATCAAAGAAACATAACATAATTAACTAGTCTTGCATCTTTTATTGTCGCTAAGGCCCAAGTCCGCCTAAGTGTATCTTGATAAATCCTATGCATCATATCCTGAAACACATGTGAAAATAGGTACGTCAGCATAAAAATGCCTGTGAGATACATAGGTTTTGTGAAAATAGAATTCATGACTTATGTTTAAGAAAATGTTTAGTCATGAACCTTGTAATTTGCTTTGTCTTGTAAATCATTTGAAAAGTGATAAATAAACCAAATGATATATATGTATAAAAAAATAATACATGGTTAAGTAAATAACCAAGTAAAATGAGTTTGTAATAGATAAGTTGTTGTAAAACAATGTATTGTGAAAAGTATGTTATTTGTATAAAATGTTATATGTCTAAATTGAAATGATTCAAATAACGCTACGATATGTAATACCATACAAGCATTTATATATAGGAAGTACCAGCGGCGTATCCACCATGCTTGTATCATTTTACACAAGCCTCGTTACTTAAATCACTTACTCAAACCAAACACCAAAGTAAAATGTTTATGTATAATCAAATGTCAAAATGTTTATGTGAAAACCATGTCTAATGTCTATGTCTAATGTAAATCATGAATTGTGTATATCAATGTCAAAATGTTTATGTCTATTGTAAATCATGAATTGTGTATATCGATGTCAAAATGTTTATGTCTATTGTAAATCATGAATTGTGTATATCAATGTCAAAATGTTTATGTCTAATGTAAATCATGTAATGTGTATCCAAAATATCATGTATGGTAAGTGAAATATATCAACTCAACCACATGTAAAATGCACAAAAACAAGGTATTGAAGTAAAACATGGTTTAAATCAAAGTTATGTTTTGTGGAACAAATGCATGCTATACTGATATAAACATCTATGCGGTATTGTGAAAATGCATACATCCAAGCCTTGTGACTGTGGTGATAGACCCCTAAATGAGTTTAAAGGTCTATCTGTGTTATGTTTATCGAATTCGGTCATTCCTTCCACCCAAACAAACCTAGGGTTCAGGAACGGGAGTTGTCAAGTCCTATGGTACCATTACCTACTAACGAGCGGCGTAGCTAATGTTAATGAATATATTGTCCCATTTAAACAACCCAAATGTCATACCAAAATGTAAGCATGTGATGAATAACAAATGTACTAAGTATGCACACAATGGACATACATAGCATAAAATGTAATGTAAAACAATGTACTAAGTATGCACACAATGGACATACATAGCATAAAATGTAATGTAAAATGATGTACTAAGTATGCACACAATGGGCATACATAGCATAAAATGTAATGTAAAATGATGTACTAAGTATGCACACAATGGGCATACATAGCATAAAATGTAATGTAAAACGATGTACTAAATATGCACACATTGGGCATACATAGCATAAACACAATGAAATCATGTACTATAAGTGTACTATTGAACATAACAAGCATATGATATGAAAGCATGAAAGTAACAAGTTGGCACATGTGTTTCACCCCAAAATAGTTTGAAAAACAGAAAAAGAGAGGTCTATGTACTCACTTGAGATTGCTTAGTAGTCCTTGAGTAACAACCAAACAATGCTAGAGATCACGGGTATCTAACGACACCTAATATAGGTAACTATGTTAATATACCGGACCTAAAATCGGAGGACGGAATGCCTAACTAGTCCTATGATAAGTAAAATATGCCTTAACATGTCTAATATTGTTACCAAATCAGTTTAGATACCAAAAGTTATGTTACGTAAGCTTAAAATGAATTTTGGCGTTAAAAGGGCATTTTGGTAATTTACCTAAGGCATATATACTACCTATCATACAACTACTCAAACGATGTGACCATAAGGTATAACCTCGGAAGGTTATTCCCTATACAACTATGGTCACCTAATGTGTTTGGATGGATCCTAATGATCGACCGAACGGGTCGGGTTCGAAAGTATAAGCGATTGTTTAGATCGCTTACCTTACGACCCTATATAAGCACTAAATTAAAAGTGACGAGCTAAGCATGTTAAAACATGCTTAACTAAGTTTAGAAAATAGGTTTGGTATCAAAACAAACGGTTTTGATACCTAAGAGTAGTTTGGTTACAAAATACGCAATAACACGTATTTTGGCCGAAACTACGACTCGTCACTGAGCCTAGATAACGTGGTAATCAGTAGGTATAGTCACTAGGGACTATGACCATCGTGATTACGCTCACGTTATGAAGTTCACATGAACTTTGCATTGACCATAAACTGGTCAACGTAGAAAGTCAAACAAAGTTTGACTTTAACGCTAAAACGAATGAAAAGAACGAAAGAACACTTACAAAGGGTCCCCGAAAGCTTTGATCTCCAAGTAATCTCAGGTAGGAAGTGTATGAACACAACCACTTAGAGAAAAACTCAGATTTCAAGTGGGTTTTGAGTTGTGAATCAAGGGGTATTTATAGGATTCTTGGAACCGTTAGGATCGTTTATCGAATAACGTGCTTTGATCTTGTCCATACACTTATTGAAACCTTATGGTAACATCAAAATGGCCCCTCATGAGCAGGAAAGGGCAAGTGTGGATGAGTTGTGGGTGGTTAACAGCTGTAATCAGCTGTTAAAACTGATTAATCTGATCTGGGGAGCTGACACGGGCCGCGTAAGGTATCACACAAGACTTACGCGGGCCGCCTGGCCCTTCTGGTCAGAAAAAAGTTTCAACAAATGTCAATTTTGGTCCCTGTTGTGTTTTAAGGCCAAGTATGATATGCGCGAAAGTGTAAACTTTTGCACTTTTTGACGCTTTTAGTCCCTGAATGACCCAAAAGTTTATTTTAGCACACCGAACCCCTCAAAGCCTATTTCTAAGCTATGTAAAGGATATTTATGGTATGTTTAACTTATGGTCATGTTCCGGAATGTCTGTTACAGTTCAAATTGGCATACTTTCGCAGTTTGTCAAATTTAGTCCCCGTAAGCGAATTAACTTGATTTTGCCATACCAAAGCCTTCAAAACTTATTTTTAAGTTATGTAAAGGTTATTTAGGGTATGTTAAGCCTATGTCACTGTTCCGGAGTGTTCGTTGCATTAAACTGGTTATATTTACGCATCAGTGCGCGTATAACCTTCCAGAAAGCGATTTAGAGCCCGAAATCGAACAAGAATTGATATGTGCAAATGATACACATATTTGTACAAATCCCAAGTATGAAATACAATATTTCATTGGTTTGGTATTTGTTTGATGGTCACATTGACCCAGGTGTCACAGTCTCCTCTACTTTAGGAAATGTCGTCCCGAAATTTATTTAGAGGAAACTTGTGAGAGCTTGAAACATGAAGTTGAAAAGATCAAACAACACTGGTTAGAGTCCTGAACTTCTAGTAACTTTACAATAACATCATGCTTGCAATGTGAGAGGGACACTTATATACAAGTATATAAAGCGTCATTGGTGCGTCCACCGTACCTCTATTACGTTGTTCACATTCCGTTAGGGTTGCCACTATCGGTTCTTACACATAATAAGTCTTACTGTGATTTCCGTGCACTGAACTTCGTAATTATGTATGCATCCATAATTACATCATTCCTTGCATAGTTACGCAGTGCATCTTAAAATGTGTAGGGGAAGAAAACAATGAACGGGCCTGTGATGATTGTGACTAGACCACCATAGGGTCCCTTTTATTAAATCAATAAATGATTTTAATAGAAAACCAAGGTTCAACATTTACAAGCACTTAATCAAGAAGATTAAGTCAATGTTTCACCATTTTGGGTTTAACATATGTCACACCCCGACCACGTAAAACAACAAAACGTGGCGGAAACGTCGGGGAGTGTTCTAACAGAATCATTGTCTCATAACACATGGAAGTTGAAATATGGTTTTATTGAATAAAAAAGTTACAATGTCATGACAATCAAAGAAACATAACATAATTAACTAGTCTTGCATCTTTTATTGTCGCTAAGGCGCAAGCCCGCCTAAGTGTATCTTGATAAATCCTATGCATCATATCCTGAAACACATGTGAAAATAGGTACGTCAGCATAAAAATTCCTGTGAGATACATAGGTTTTGTGAAAATAGAATTCATGACTTATGTTTAAGAAAATGTTTAGTCATGAACCTTGTAATTTGCTTTGTCTTGTAAATCATTTGAAAAGTGATAAATAAACCAAATGATATATATGTATAAAAAAATAATACATGGTTAAGTAAATAACCAAGTAAAATGAGTTTGTAATAGATAAGTTGTTGTAAAACAATGTATTGTGAAAAGTATGTTATTTGTATAAAATGTTATATGTCTAAATTGAAATGATTCAAATAACGCTACGATATGTAATACCATACAAGCACTTATATATAGGAAGTACCAGCAGCGTATCCACCATGCTTGTATCATTTTACACACGCGTCGTTACTTAAATCACTTACTCAAACCAAACACCAAAGTAAAATGTTTATGTATAATCAAATGTCAAAATGTTTATGTGAAAACCATGTCTAATGTAAATCATGAATTGTGTATATCAATGTCAAAATGTTTATGTCTATTGTAAATCATGAATTGTGTATATCGATGTCAAAATGTTTATGTCTATTGTAAATCATGAATTATGTATATCAATGTCAAAATGTTTATGTCAAATGTAAATCATGTAATGTGTATCCAAAATATCATGTATGGTAAGTGAAATATATAAACTCAACCATATGTAAAATGCACAAAAACAAGGTATTGAAGTAAAACATGGTTTAAATCAAAGTTGTGTTTTGTGGAACAAATACATGCTATACTAATATAAACATCTGTGCGGTATTGTGAAAATGCATACATCCAAGCCTTGTGACTGTGGTGATAGACCCCTAAATGAATTTAAAGGTCTATCTGTGTTATGTTTATCGAATTCGGTCATTCCTTCCACCCAAACAAACCTAGGGTTCAGGAACGGGAGTTGTCAAGTCCTATGGTACCATTACCTACTAACGAGCGGCGTAGCTAATGTTAATGAATATATTGTCCCATTTAAACAACCCAAATGTCATACCAAAATGTAAGCATGTGATGAATAACAAATGTACTAAGTATGCACACAATAGACATACATAGCATAAAATGTAATGTAAAACAATGTACTAAGTATGCACACAATGGGCATACATAGCATAAAATGTAATGTAAAATGATGTACTAAGTATGCACACAATGGGCATACATAGCATAAAATGTAATGTAAAACGATGTACTAAGTATGCACACAATGGGCATACATAACATAAAATGTAATGTAAAACGATGTACTAAATATGCACACAATGGGCATACATAGCATAAACACAATGAAATCATGTACTATAAGTGTACTATTGAACATAACAAGCATGAAAGTTACAAGTAGGCACATGTGTTTCACCCCAAAACAGTTTGAAAAACAGTAAAAGAGGGGTCTATGTACTCACTTGATATTGCTTAGTAGTCCTTGAGTAACAACCAAACAATGCTAGAGATCACGGGTATCAAACGGCACCTAATATAGGTAACTATGTTAATATACCGGACCTAAAATCAGAGGATTGGATAGAATGAGGGTTCGTAAACCAAACGAGTATGGAGACTTGTGTAATATGGTTTAACAAAGCCTACATACTAAAATGAAACCTAACCTAAGTGCTTACGACCCATTACGACCCGTTTAGGTAGCTTATTATCACACCCCTATTTTCCACGTGTCACCGGTGGGTCCGGTGGGGAGTATCGTGACGTAGTTGGTATCATCATAGACAAACAACACAATATATAAATGCACAGCGGAAGCAAAGATAGATTCATTTCAACTTAAATAAAGTGTAATATTAAATATCACGAATAGTTGAAACGGATCCACAGGCGGATCAAAATAAAAGAAGATATTGTTCAACAGCTTTATTGACATCCAAGCTTGCGAGACTTATTGTGGACGCTTAGAAGACAGCCAGCCTAGTACGAGTAGTACATGCACTTAACCTTTTGGAAAAATACGTCAGTTTACACTGGTAAATACAATTTAACTGACTCATTTTGAAAAGGTTTGAAAATTGATTTGAATGCACGTGGCACAAAACATTTTAAAACTTGGGATAATTATGTGAAAATAATCTTGTAAGGGAATTACATGTTACTTATGCATTCAGTAGCCCGATCCGTAGACCGGGTTAAAGATTAATAGACACACCACATTTTTGAGTTATGCACTGAAAGGTGTACGCCTACACCCCGTGCTCAGGTCGTGGCCATCTCGTAAGATGATGCCAAGGATATTCGGGACATGGTCATTAACCCCCCAAAGGCTTTAAGCAAACAAAACACATTCAAAACATAGCATATCAATAAGTTAACCACTATTCGATTAAAAATTCAATGCCGGACCAAGCGGTATTTTATATACCGTACCCCAAGCCCGTATAGGGAAAATAAGTTAAAAGTATTTACCTTTATAAGTATAAATCACAATTAGCGAGTGAAGGTAGCTTTTACTGGTTCTTCTATTCTGGAACAAAGGTTTATAATAACCTATTAGATTCCTAACGGGTCTTTATTTAAGCCTAAGCTTAGACCGGTTAGTTTTTAAGGACGATACGGTTCAAACGCACGATTAAGCGAAGACCAGATAGAATGTGATTTAGACCCGACAAGTTTGAAGACTTGTATAATATGGGTATACTAAACACATTCTGGATTTTGAGACAAAAATGATAAGGTTTGACCCGTTTCGGTCAATTTATGCAAACTAGTTACATAACCCGAACCGAACGCGAAAAGGGCGTCACGGGTAACCATGAGAGTCATATGCAAGTTCCCTGAGTTAATATGCCTTAAATATGTTATAATATCAGTAAGATATCTTCTATTATGCCCCAAACGAATTTAAACTCAACTTATGCCTCATAAGGGCATTTTGGTCATTTAAAAGATTATAAAAGAGTTTAATTTGTAATCTGAGTTACAGGTATGATTTATACAGTAAATATACTTAATTTAACATGCCATGACAGTAGGGTATGACCCATATGTGAAACTTATCATTTAAAACCAAACTATGCTCCTCAGGGGTATTTTGGTAATTTCACAAGGGCGAAAAAGGTCAAAACTGGAAACCTGAGTTCAAAAACTTTTACTTACTGTTATTATCTCAAAATATACTAAAAACATCAGTAGGTATCAACCTTATATGTTTAATATAGTTTTAGTACATACTATGCGTTAAAAACGCTTAAAAAGGCGATTTGGAGCCATTTCCGGGTTTTTAAAAGAAAGCTGATGTTTTTATAATTCCAGAAGGATCAAAATATTTTATTTAACAAATAAAATCAGTAGAAAAAGGTTTGGGGTCAAAAGGATTTGTAAAACTCATTTTATGGCTTAAAAGGGCAAAATCGTCATAAACCGAATCAAACTTAGAGACCTATGTTATGCTCAGCCAAAAATTAAATAAAAATCTTTAAAAATCCCAAAATATTATATTACATCAGTGGGTAAAAAGTTTGATATCAAAAAGTGGGTTTAAATAGGCTATACGCTAATTACGCCATTTAATTAACATAAAGCTTTCAAATTACGCTAAGGAGCATAACTCTTAATCTAGACCTCAAACTGATATCAAATTTTAGGTACAAGTTTATAAATCAGTAACTAAGGTTTCTACTCTTTTACTTTTTCAAAAATCACGTTTTATAGTCAAAAGGGCATAATAGTCAACTTTTAAGCATTAATCGGAAACATGCATATGAATCGGATAAGTATTGAACAAAGTTGTATAATCTCAGAGAGTTATACTTATATGAAACCTGGTCCAAAATAAGCTCTAAGGCAGATCTTAAACATGCATAAACGGGTCAGAACTGAAAGTCAACGCAAAAGTCAATTTATGCGACTTTCGGTTCCGATCCGGGTTTAAACTGAAAATTGTCGAGTTGAACATGTTGAGACATGTTCTTACATTAGTTACCAAGTTATTTTAATGATCAAACAGGTTGCATGCATCCTACATTGCTAATTATGCTTAAATTTGCAAATAATCATTCTGTTGACTTTTTAAAGCAAGCTTTGACTCGACAATTAACATAGTTAGAGTGGGAATCTGAAAATACCCTTTTAAGGGTTTGTTACCCACATAAATACCTACTTGTAGGTACTTTCAATTCGAGAAATGACTGAGCAAATTTCATTTAATCTCAAAGTCAAACTTAAATTACGATGGTTTGACTTTTGGTAAATTAACTAAGCTAGAACGAATTAAAGAGGGTTAGGAATACTTACAAGAGTCCTAATTATGATTAGAGATCACTAGAAAGCCTGAGGTTGATCAGAGAAGCTCCAGAAGTGGACTTGTGAATTTTTGTAAATGCAAGAACAATGTTGCTACACTTCAAGTTCCTTTTATAACAACTTTGATCTCATTTGATGCTGCCACAAGGGTCTATAAGTGTTATCGGATGTGTCCAAGTGCCCCTCTATGCATGTAAAACCATTGGAGAGCCCCAGGTATCAGACAACAGCTGTTAAGCATCGAAATCAGACCTGCAACTGGCAGCTGTGCATTTTTGTTCGCTGGTCACTTGTTTGTGGGCCGCGAGAGTCCCTTCGCGGGGCGCGTAAAAGGCGCATCAGGTCAACAAGTTTCCATGATTTAAAATTTGGTCCTTGGTCCTTTGAAACGTGGTTTTGGCTATTTATCTTGCACTCTTGACCCTCAAACCTGATTTTTAAGGGCCTTAGGACATCTACAAACTTGGTTAGGTCCTTGTTTAACTTTGTGCTTACCCGAAAAGTCACGAATTTCAACGTTAACGCATTTAACCCTTCGTACACGGTTTTGATCATAACTTTCTCATACGATCACGAAACTTTATGAAATTTTTACCACATATTCTAGTGAGTATATTTTATCATTACAAAGCTTCGGGTTTGCCAAAAGGTCACTCAGAGGTATACTTTCAACATGTTGACACATTTAGCCCCTGTAGTTTGTAATTCCTCACTTTCTTTCATTTTCCGCTTTGTATGATCCATGATTTAATCGTTTATGATTATAAACACCATGTAGGGTTATTGTAGGGCCTATTTATCTACTGTTGACACTTTGGACCCTTATATTCACATAGTTTCACTGTTTGTCAACTTTAGTCCCTCTAAAGTGCTTTTTCACATATTCAAAGCCTATGACACGTGTTAATACATTATTGGACGTAAATTTTCGAGGTGTTACATCCTCACCCCCTTAAAAGAAATCTCGACCTCGAGATTTACTGAAACAAATGAGGGTATTTTTCTTTCATCGTGGATTCTACCTCCCATGTGTATTCGGGACCTCTACGGGCATCCCATCTGACCTTAACAATAGGTACATGCTTCCTACGAAGCTTCTTTACCTGTCGATCCTCAATCGAAAATGGGTTTTCCACAAATTTCAAACTTTCATCTATATGCACATCCGTGTGCGGTATGACTAGCGAGTCATCAGCTAGACATTTCTTCAGATTGCAGATGTGAAAAACATTATGGATAGCACTAAGCTCTTCAGGCAAGTTTAACTTATAAGCAACTGACCCGACACATTCGATAACCTCGAAAGGTCCTATGTATCTCGGGCTTAGCTTGTCTTTCTTACCAAATCGCATCACTCCCTTCCAGGGTGATACTTTAAGCAATACCTTGTCACCTACTTCGAAGTGAAAAGATTTACGCTTTGGATCCGCATAACTTTTCTGCCTATCCCTGGCAGCTTTCAGGCGATTGCGAATCTGGACAATCTTGTCCGTTGTTTCAAAGACCAAATCTGGTCCTGATAATTGAACTTCTCCTACTTTTGCCCAACAGATGGGTGTTCTGCATTTTCTACCATATAATGCCTCAAAAGGCGCAGCCTTAATACTAGTATGGTAGCTATTATTATAGGAGAACTCGATCAATGGTAGGTGGTTATCCCAACTGCCACCTAAATCAATCACACATGCTCGAAGCATGTCTTCCAGCGTTTGGATGGTACGCTCACTCTGTCCGTCTGTCTGTGGATGGTAAGCCGTACTAAAATTTAAGCGCGTACCCAAGGACTGTTGGAAACTTTTCCAAAAATGAGAGGTGTACCTTGTATCTCTATCAGAGATAATTGACATTGGTACTCCATGTAGAGCTACAATTTTATATACGTACAACTGTGCTAACATGTCAGAGCTGTAAGTTTCCTTTATGGGTAGGAAATGTGCTGACTTAGTCAGTCTATCTACTATGACCCATATAGTATCATTTCCTTTTCTTGTCTTTGGCAACTTGGTGATGAAATCCATTGTCACCATCTCCCACTTCCATGTGGGAAGTTCAGGCTGTTGCAACAAACCTGACGGCTTCTGATGCTCAGCTTTGACTTGCGCACAAGTCAAACATTTAGCTACATAGGCAGCTACAGACTTTTTCAAACCAATCCACCAGTAGTTTGCCTTTAGATCCTGGTACATCTTATCAGCTCCAGGATGAACAGAATATTTGGAACTGTGGGCTTCCTGGAGGATAACATCTCGAAGTCCTCCAAAAATGGGAACCCATATTCGTCCATTCAATCTTAGCATTCCATCCTTGTCATAGGATAACTGCTCCTCAGTTACTCCTAGTTTTTCTTCAGGATAGTTAGCTTCTAACACAGCTTCCTTCTGTGCAGCCAATATCCTTTCGTTCAAACCATTCTTGATTTCAATGCGCTTGGCATTGATTCTTATCGGTTTTACTCTTTCCTTCCTACTTAAAGCGTCAGCAACTACATTTGCCTTGCCTGGATGGTACTTTATTTCACAGTCATAATCATTTAGAGTTTCCATCCATCGTCTTTGCCTCATGTTTAAGTCCTTCTGATTAAACAAATGTTGAAGGCTCTTGTGATCTGAATAGATCACACACTTGGTTCTATATAAGTAATGCCTCCATAGATTTAATGCAAATACAACGGCACCCAGCTCCAAGTCAAGGGTGGTGTAGTTCTTCTCGTGTACCTTTAACTGTCGTGAAGCGTAGGCAATAACCTTGCCTTTCTGCATGAGTACACAGCCCATACCAGTGTGGGATGCATCACAATACACCACGAATTCTTCTATACCATCGGGCAATGTTAATACTGGTGCATTGCTCAACTTTTTCTTAAGAATGTCAAAGGATTCCTGCTGCTTAGGGCCCCAATCAAACTTAACCTTCTTACGTGTCAATGAAGTTAGAGGCGCAGCAATCCTTGAGAAATTTTCGATGAAACGCCTATAATATCCTGCTAAACCTAGGAAGCTACGAATCTCAGTAGGCGTCTTTGGCTCTTGCCAATTCATAACTGCTTCTACCTTAGCGGGATCCACTTGGATACCACGCTCACTTACCACATGTCCAAGGAATTGGACTTCTCGAAGCCAAAAATCGCACTTCGAAAATTTGGCGTAGAGTTTCTCATGATGTAGAAGTTTGAGAATACAACGAAGGTGTTTCTCGTGGTCAGCTTGGTTCTTCGAGTAAATAAGGATGTCGTCAATAAAGACTATGACGAATTTGTCCAAGTAAGGCTTGCAGACGCGATTCATGAGATCCATGAATGCGGCCGGTGCATTAGTGAGTCTGAAAGGCATCACTAGGAACTCGTAATATCCATAACGAGTCCTAAACGCTGTCTTGTGCACATCTTCATCTTTAACCTTCAACTGATGGTAGCCTGACCTCAAATCGATCTTAGAAAAGTAGCTTGCCCCTTGCAACTGATCGAACAGATCGTCGATCCTGGGCAAAGGATACCTATTCTTGATAGTGACCTTATTAAGCTCACGGTAATCGATGCACAGACGCATCGAACCATCCTTCTTCTTGACAAACAAAATCGGCGCTCCCCAAGGAGACGAACTAGGTCTAATAAAACCTTTGGCTAGCAGATCATCTAACTGCGTCCTTAACTCCTTCATTTCCGTTGGTGCTAACCTATAAGGCGCTCTTGCTACTGGTGCTGCACCCGGGATGATGTCAATTCGGAATTCCACTTGCCTATCTGGTGGTAAACCAGGTAGTTCTTCGGGAAAAACTTCAGGATATTCTGAAATGACGGGAATGTCTTCAATTCTAGGCTTTGGCTCATCAATAGTAACTTGTGCCATATAAATGACACAACCCTTCTTCAAGCATCTAGATGCCTTGAGCATGGACACTTGCTCAGGCAATCCATGCTGGGTATCCCCCTGACTGGTAAGTGACTCACCAGACGGAGTTTTGACTACCACTTGCTTTCTGTTGCACACAATTTGGGATTGGTTATGCGATAACCAATCCATACCTATAACTATATCAAAACCGGCTAGCTTAAAGGGAAGTAAGGATAAAGGAAAAGAGTGATTCCTAATGGATATAACACATCCATCTAACACAGTTGAGGCGGTTTCTATGGTTCAATCAGCTAATTCCACCTCATACTTCACACTTAAGGCTTTTACAGGCAATTTCAACAACTCACAAAACTTATTATCCAAAAAAGACTTATCTGCTCCAGAATCAAACAATACTCTAGCAAAAACATCATTTACGAGAAAAGTACCTGTAATCACGTTGTCATCCTGAACCGCTTTCTTTGCATCCATCTTGAAGACCCTTGCGTTGGTCTTTTTCCCATCCTCGGTTTTCTTGGTGCTCTTTGGGCAATTGGACTTAATGTGCCCTTTTTCATTGCAACCGTAACATGTTGCATCTTTCAGCTTCTTACACTCCAAAGTCTTATGATCCGTAGATTTGCAAATCCCACAGGGTCTCGTGTGAGACTGGGATTTCGACTCAAGTCGACACCTACCAAAATGGTTCTTCTTACAAGTTTTACATTTGGGCTCCTGGTTGTTGCCCATCCTTCTTAGATCCCGACCCTTTCTTGTGGTCGTTATTTCCTCGGTGTTTCTTATCTGATCTTCGTGAGGTATCGTCCTCACGCTTCCTCTTACTTTCTTCTGAATTCCTGAGCGCTCTCAACCTGACTACGTCCAAGGTAAGAGATAGAGATAGATCAGCTGCTGATCTGAAGGTTGCAGGCCTTGATGCCTTAACACTTGCTTTAATTTCAGGGGCTAAACCCCCGATGAAGCGAGCAATCCTCTTGGGTTCTGGGGTTACCAAGTACGGAACCAACCTAGATAGGGTATTGAAAGTGGTGAGGTATGCTTGGCAATCTAAATTCTTCATCACCAATGATAGGAAATCTGATTCGATTCTCTCGACTTCGTGCTGCGGGCAATAATTCTCTTTAATAAGAGCAACGAACTGATCCCATGACAAGTTGTAGAGTGGGATCTTTCCAGCAGCTTGTATGAGAGACTTCCACCATGCCAATGTCTCTCCTTTGAACGATTGGGATACATATTTCACTACGTCCCTTTCAGCACAACCGCTGATGTCCACTACCGTATCCATCTCGTCCAACCAGGTCATGCAGCCAACCGCTCCCTTCTCCCCAGTAAAGTCTCTGGGTTTACATGAGACGAAGTATTTGTACGTACAGGACTTACTACGCGGTTCCTGTTTATGCTCGACCTTCCTTGACGGGACACTGTTTTGATTTGATGAGTGTCGATCATCATTCTTCTTGAGCTCATCTTTCTTAGGTTCATCTTTCTTAGAGGGCGGTTTGCTATGAGCCTCCGAGTGAACTTTTGGCTTGGAGTGTGGTGCGGATCGGGTCCTACTTCGGGTCCCGCTTGATTCACTATATTGCCTCTCGATGGCTTTGGTAACAGCATTTTCCACTATTGCTTGTAACTCCACACTAGTTAAAAGTATCTTAGCATTTTCAGGGTTTTCCGCTGGACGACTGTTTATTTCTTCAGACTTAGCCATGTAGTCTTAATTGCTACATAAAAATAAGGACAAGGTCTATTTAGAAGCCTAAACAGTATTATCGTCCTTGACGATTTATTAACCATGGTTTTAATAGCCATTTTAGTTAATTTATCAAATATATGATTATTCAGGATCTTTATCATAATCCAAAATCATAAATTATTAATAGCACATAGGCCTAGTCACGTAGATAAATTTCTAAATTACTAATTTAGATCTTATAGGATTAAAGTTTGAATAAATAAAACAAATCAATCCCTTTCTTGGCAGGGAGTCCATAAACTACGGCTGCCTTTTGTTTTATATGACATTAGTTATAGCCCGTAGGCATTATGTCACAATCAGGTATATATAAAAATATATAAATTTGGATAATTTATTAAAAGGGTGACATGTGTGATTTTGCGGATCACACTAGCCAAGAATTGTTAACATGTTTGCAGACGTTAACAGAGATTTGAATCTTTTTAAACAGGTTCTACCATATTGGCCAGGTCGTTAATATGACATTCAAGCTAGGTTTTTGTGACACCTGTGTCACTGCGACCAGCAAACAAATACCAAATCAATGAAATATTGTATTTCATACTTGGGATTTGTAAAAATATGTGTATCGTTTACACATATCAATTCTTGTTCGATTTCAAACTCTATATCGCTTTCTGGAAGGTTATACGCGCACTGATGCGTAAATATAACCAGTTTAATGCAACAAACACTCCGGAATAGTTACATATACTTAACATACCTTAAATAACCTTTACATAACTTAGAAATAAGTTTTGAAGGATTTGGTATTGCAAAATCAAGTTAAATCGCTTACAGGGACTAAAGTTGACAAACTGCGAAAGTATGCCAATTTGAACTGTAACAGACATTCCGGAACATGACCATAAGTTAAAAACACCATAAATATCCTTTACATAGCTTAGAAATAGGCTTTGAGGGGTTTGGTGTGCTAAAATAAACTTCTGGGTCATTCAGGGACTAAAAGCGTCAAAAAGTGCACAAGTTTGCATTTTCGCGCATAACTTACGTTCTGAATACATCCGGACATCCAAAAATTTATGTAAGCACTAAAATATTTTATTTTAGTGTTCGGCATAAGAAAAATCCATTCGTCGCGACATTTGGATCGTTTTTCGCGCTTATGCGCATTCCGTCGTAATTAAGCGAACATCGCGATCGTACGGCCAAACGAACCGACATCCGACATATTTTTGAGCATGTTTCATGTCCACAATGTTTAGGCATCATTTTAGGGCCTTAAAGTTGGCTTTACGGGCCTTAGAAGTGTCGAAAATGGCTTAAAACACCAATAGGGACTGAAACTGTAATTCTACAAACATTTTTCTGATCTGCAACTCCCAGGCGGCCCGCCTCAGTTTTTGTACATATCCACGCGGGCCGCGTCAGCCTCTCTGATCAGATAAGAGCGAACAGTCAGCATATTCCAGTTGTTTTAACCACACCCACACCTTTCCCACTTGCCTATTCAGCTGATAAGGACCATTTTTAGCTACCATGAGTTTCCGACAAGTGTACGCATGAGATTTGAGCACGGTTTCCATGAAACGATCTTAACGGTGGACAGAAAACTATAAATACCCCACCCCCCATTGCTTCAAAACCACTAGAATCTGATCTTAAAGACTCTAAGTTGGAACCTTTGTTTCATACCTGAGTTATTTCGATCTAGATTAGCATTCGGGGACCCTTCGTAAGTATTCTTTCGTTCTTTTATTGCTTTTCGAGTCTTTTCGAGTCTGAAAGTCAAACTTTGTTTGACTTTCTGCGTTGACCAGTTTATGGTCAATGCGAAGTTCGTTTGAACTTCGCAACGTGAGTGTAATCACGTTGGTTATAGTCCCTTGGGACTATGCCTACTGATTACCACGTTGTCTAGGGTCGTAGGGTAAGCGATCTGATAAATCGCTTATACCTTCGAACCCGACCCAGTTTGGTCGATCATTAGGATCCAACCAAATACATTAGGTGACCATAGTAGGTAGGGAATAACCTTCCGAGGTTATACCCTATGGTCGCTTCGTTTAAGTAGTTGTATGATAGGTAGTTTATATGCCTTAGGTAAATTACCAGAATACCCTTTTCATGTATAATTGGTAATTAAGCATATGTAACCTAAAATTTTGTCACATAACTGATAATGTAACATGTTTAGGCATATAATACTTGTCAAAGGACTAGTTAGGCGGTCCAAACGCGTTTTACGCGCACGACGCGTTAAAGTAACATAAGCTACCTGAACGGGTCGTAATGGGTCGTAATCACTTAGGTTAGGTTTCATTTAGTATGTAGGCTTTGTTAAACCATATGACACGAGTCTCCATACTCGTTTGGTTTACGAACCCTCATTCTATCCAATCATCCGATTTAGGTCCGGTTATTAACATAGTTACTTATATTAGGTGCCGTTTGATATCCGCGATCTCTAGCATTGTTTGGTTGTTACTCAAGGACTACTGAGCAATATCAAGTGAGTACATAGACCCCTCTTTTACTGTTTTCCAAACTGTTTTGGGGTGGAACACATGTGCCTACTTGTTACTTTCATGGTTTCCTGTTTTCACATCATATACCTGCTATGTTTGTTAGTACATTATAGTACATGATTTCATTACATTTCATGCTATGTATGTCCATTGTGTGCATACTTAGTACATTGTTTTACATTACAATTTGTTGCATATGCTCATCCAGCATATGAACACAGTATATTACATTTTGAACCGTTTATAACTATTTGACTCTGTGAACCGTTTGTATCTGTGAACCGTTTGTATCTGTGAACCGTTTGTATCTGTGAACCGTTTGTATCTGTGAACCGTTTGTATCTGTGAACCGATTGTATCTGTGAACCGTTTGTATCTATGAATCATGTGAACCGTATTTGACCATACATAAACATTTCTACAATTGTTAAACATTACATCTTGATGGTTTGGTTTGAGTAAGTGATTTAAGTAACGAGGCGTGTGTAATATGATACAAGCATGGTGGATACGCCGCTGGTACTTCCTATATATAAGTGTTTGTATGGCATTACATGTCGTAGCGTTATTTGAATCATTTCAATTTGAGACATATAACATTTTATACAAGTAACATACTTTTCATAAGACATTGTTTTACAACCAACTTATCTTATACAAACTCATTTTACATGGTTATTCACTTAACCTTACATTTATTTATACATATCATCTGATCTTATCGATTTTCAAATGATTTACAAGACAAAGCAAATTACAAGGTTCATGACTAAACATTTTCTCAAACATAAGTCATGAATCCTATTTTCACAAAACCTATGTATCTCACAGGCATTTTTATGCTGACGTACCTATTTTCACATGTGTTTTCAGGTGATGATGTATAGGACTTATCAAGACATACTTAGGCGGACCTGTGCCTTAGTGACTTAAAACGAGACAAGAACTAACTACTTTATGTTATGTACTCTTTGGTTCTTGTTTAAAACAATGTAATCTTTCATATTTGATTAATAAAACGAAACTTCAATTGCCATGGATTTGAAACAATTAATTCTGTTACAACACTCCCCGACATTTCCGCCACGTTTTGTATGTTCAACGTGGTCGGGGTGTGACAGAAAAGATGGTATCAGAGCCAATGGTTATAGGGAATTAGGTTATTAGTAATGCTTTGACCTAGTCTATAACCTTCTTAGGACCCTAACGTGAGTTTACTTGCGTTTAGTCATAAAACAATATCGTCACCTATCCTTAGGCGACAACCACAACAAGAACATAAAATTTCAAAACCGCTTTGAAAACTAATCATCTGTTCTAGGATGATTGATTACTAGGTTTTGAACCCTCTGTTATATGGTTTTGAACCCCTTTGAGTTTTCAAAATCTCGTCAAGGTTTTGGGTTTTAAATAATGTGAACACGTGCAAACTGGAAGGGTGAATGCCTGTATTCTGGGTTTTCTGTCTAGGCAAGCACTTCGTATACATCTCATCAGACGCGAGACCAGTTGTGCTTACCTGGGAATTCTTGGGATGAGTGTTCACTTATAGGCGAGCATGTCTTCGCGATACATTATTTTTGACCCATTTACTTTGATTAGTCACTGTGTGTCGTTTGTTTACCTTGTGGTAACAAACAAATGACCACTACCCTTGCTTTCATCAGATTTGTTTCATCTCATTCTTTTCGTCTAATTCTCTCACTCGTTTCCTTTCATGTTTCCTCTTTTAGAATGCCTCCTCGACGCGAAAGCCAGATAGCGACTGCCGAACTGGCAGAAATCATTGCGCAGCAAATGGCTGCTCAATTCCCAAACCTCTTTGCTCAATGGAACCAAGCCAACAACAACAACAATGGTCCATGCAATTTCAAGAGTTTTAACTCGGCAAAACCACTCAAGTTTAGTGGTTCTGAGGGAGCGACTGGGCTTCTTCAATGGTTCGAGAGCATTGAGAATACTTTCCGCCACGTGCAGTGTCCTGACAATCGCAAGGTCGAGTTTGCTTCGAGTGTGTTCCAGAAGAGAGCCCTTACGTGGTGGAACGGGGTTATGAGAGATCGTGGTGCAGAAGTTGCTCTAGCACATACATGGGCTGAACTTAGGGCCCTTATGATGAAGGAATTTTGTCCTCGTCATGAGATCAGGGCCTTGGAAAGGGAATTCGACAATCTTGAGCAATACAGCGGTGAGCATCGAGCCTACACGGACCGTTATGAGGAGTTAAGTCTGTTATGCCCAAACATGGTCACGCCTTTGGATAAGGCAATCGAAAAGTACATTGATGGCCTCCCTGATTCAATATAAGACATTGTGACTGGTAGCAACCCTACTACAGTTAGACAGGCCATTGAGCTATCTGCAACCTTGACTGAATCAAAGATCAGGAAAGGTAAACTTTTCCGAAAAGGTGACAAGAAACCGGTCGAGGAATCGAAACCAATCGAGGAATCAAAGATCATGGATGAACAGACTGGATCCCCTAAGAGGTCAAAGAAGTGAAAAGCTTCTCAGAACTACGCTGTGGTCGCTCACAATGATCAAGCCGTCCCCAACCAACCAGCTCAACCCCCTGCCAGGAAACCCTACAACGGAACTGCACCCTTGTGCAACCAATGTGGCCTACATCATCATGCTGGTGTGAAGTGCCGCACATGCCAAGTTTGCGGACTTATAGGTCATACAGCTAGGGTTTGCCCAACCGCAGCTGCACCAAATCAAGCTGGCAATAATCCTGCTCAAGCTCGTTTTCCACCGGGATCTTGCTACAACTGTGGTGAGATGGGCCATTTTCGTAGGAATTGCCCAAGGCTTGCTAATGCAAATCCAGCGCAGGGATGAGCATATGACCAACCAGAAGACAATATCGTTTAGAAATAATCACGTCTTATGTATTATTTTCTTTTGTTGTCACGATCCATGAAACAGTTGTTGTTATCATTGTTTATAAATAAATCTTTTATTTACATTGCAATGTATTTATGTGATTGTATGTATAAACAACATATCCCCTACAATACCGACAATCAAGGAACCGCATTCCTTGAAGAACAGACTACTCCCAAATTTCTTCCATTGTATGATCTCTTGCGTTTTTCACGAAAATCCTAAGTACCCGTTTCTTCCAAGAGAAACGAAGTACGAGGTGCCAGGTTAATAGCAATCAATAACAAGATAATAACAATTAAACAATTATGTGGTTATGTGCTTATGTGTTATCTTTCATGTGTCATGTGATCCAAATTATGTTATCCAAATCCTCGTAGAATCTTACATATCTTTGTACAAGAGATTTATAGTAGGATATCCAAAGGCACTACCTAAAATCCTTAATGGATTTCTACGTTGTAGATAAGCCCCTTGGATTATAAAGTACTGCTTTATAATTAGACCCCTCGAGTGGTCTAGTTAAATTGATTGATATAGCTGAAAGGACTCCTGGGAGGCTTAATTAAGAAGATCCTCTGTTGATCTAATTAAAAGGATCCTATGGTAGTCTAGTCGCCGTCATCACAAGTTCGACATCCTTCCCCACAACATTACAAAACAAACTGTGCGGACTGTGCAAGGAATTACGTAATTATGGATGCATACATAATTATGGAATTTAGTGCATGGAAATCACAGCAAGTTCTATCATGTATCTAGAGTTAACCCTATTCATTTCCAATTCTGATGAAGCATCCGTTGAGGAAAAATGAACTAGCTATTCATTTTTCAATTCTGAAGAATATCCGTTGAGGAACTGAATATCCGTTTGTCCTTCATTTCCAATTCTGAAGAATACCCGTTGAGGAAAATGACTCCGTTTGTTCATTTTCGTTCTGAAGAGTATCCGTCGAGGGAAATGAATATCCGTTTATTTAATCCTTCATTTCCGAACCTGAGGAAACAACTGTTGAAAATGACTCCGTTAGTTCATTTTCGTTTCTGAAGATTATCCGTTGAGGAAATGAATATCCGTTGCTTAATCCTTTTTCATTTCCGAACCTGAGGAAACAACCGTTGAAAATGAGTCCGTTAGTTCATTTTCGTTTCCGAAGATTATCCGTTGAGGAAATGAATATCCGTTGCTTAATCCTTCATTTCTGTTTCTGAGGGAACAACCGTTGAAAATGACTCCGTTTGTTCATTTTCGTTTCTGAAGATTTGTCCGTTGAGGAAATGAATATCCGTTTGATTATTTTTTTTTCATTTCCGTTTCTGAGGGAACAACCGTTGAAAATGACTCCGTTTGTTCATTTTCGTTTCTGAAGATTTGTCCGTTGAGGAAATGAATATCCGTTTGACTATTTTTCTTCATTTCCGTTTCTGAGGGAACAACCGTTGAAAATGACTCCGTTTGTTCATTTTCATTTCTGAAGATTTGTCCGTTGAGGAAATGAATATCCGTTTGACTATTTTTCTTCATTTCCGTTTCTGAGGGAACAACCGTTGAAAATGACTCCGTTTGTTCATTTTCATTTCTGAAGATTTGTCCGTTGAGGAAATGAATATCCGTTTGATTATTTTTTTTCATTTCCGTTTCTGAGGGAACAACCGTTGAAAATGACTCCGTTTGTTCATTTTCGTTTCTGAAGATTTGTCCGTTGAGGAAATGAATATCCGTTTGTTTCTCCTTTTAATTTCCATTTCCATTTCTGATGAAGCACCCGTTGAAAATGACTCTGTAAGTGCATTTTACGTTTCTGAAGAATGTCCGTTAAGGAAATGACAGGATTATGCTTTACATATCTCTGGTGGTTATCTGACACAAAGTCACAAATAGACTCCTACGCATTAATTTCGGGACGAAATTTCCTAAAGTAGGGGAGACTGTGACACCTGTGTCACTGTGACCAGCAAACAAATACCAAATCAATGAAATATTGTATTTCATACTTGGGATTTGTAAAAATATGTGTATCGTTTACACATATCAATTCTTGTTCGATTTCAAAATCTATATCGCTTTCTGGAAGGTTATACGCGCACTGATGCGTAAATATAACCAGTTTAATGCAACAAACACTCCGGAATAGTGAAATATACTTAACATACCTTAAATAACCTTTACATAACTTAGAAATAAGTTTTGAAGGCTTTGGTATTGCAAAATAAAGTTAAATCGCTTACAGGGACTAAAGTTGACAAACTGCGAAAGTATGCCAATTTGAACTGTAACAGACATTCCGGAACATGACCATAAGTTAAACACACCATAAATATCCTTTACATAGCTTAGAAATAGGCTTTGAGGGGTTTGGTGTGCTAAAATAAACTTTTGGGTCATTCAGGGACTAAAAGCGTCAAAAAGTGCACAAGTTTGCATTTTCGCGCATAACTTACGTTCTGAATACATCCGGACATCCAAAAATTTATGTAAGCACTAAAATATTTTATTTTAGTGTTCGGCATAAGAAAAATCCATTCGTCGCGATATTTGGATCGTTTTTCGCGCTTATGCGCATTCCGTCGAAATTAAGCGAACATCGCGATCGTACGGCCAAACGAACCGACATCCGACATATTTTTGAGCATGTTTCATGTCCACAATGTTTAGGCATCATTTTAGGGCCTTAAAGTTGGCTTTACGGGCCTTAGAAGTGTCGAAAATGGCTTAAAACACCAACAGGGACTGAAACTGTAATTCTGCAAACATTTTTCTGATCTGCAACTCCCAGGCGGCCCGCCTCAGTTTTTGTACATATCCACGCGGGCCGCGTCAGCCTCTCTGATCAGATAAGAGCGAACAGTCAGCAGATTCCAGCTGTTTTAACCACACCCACACCTTTCCCACTTGCCTATTCAGCTGATAAGGACCATTTTTAGCTACCATGAGTTTCCGACAAGTGTACGCATGAGATTTGAGCACGGTTTCCATGAAACGATCTTAACGGTGGACCGAAAACTATAAATACCCCACCCCCCATTGCTTCAAAACCACTAGAATCTGATCTTAAAGACTCTAAGTTGGAACCATTGTTTCATACCTGAGTTATTTCGATCTAGATTAGCATTCGGGGACCCTTCGTAAGTATTCTTTCGTTCTTTTATTGCTTTTCGAGTCTTTTCGAGTCTGAAAGTCAAACTTTGTTTGACTTTCTGCGTTGACCAGTTTATGGTCAATGCGAAGTTCGTTTGAACTTCGCAACGTGAGTGTAATCACGTTGGTTATAGTCCCTTGGGACTATGCCTACTGATTACCACGTTGTCTAGGGTCGTAGGGTAAGCGATCTGATAAATCGCTTATACCTTCGAACCCGACCCAGTTTGGTCGATCATTAGGATCCGACCAAATACATTAGGTGACCATAGTAGGTAGGGAATAACCTTCCGAGGTTATACCCTATGGTCGCTTCGTTTAAGTAGTTGTATGATAGGTAGTTTATATGCCTTAGGTAAATTACCAGAATACCCTTTTCATGTATAATTGGTAATTAAGCATATGTAACCTAAACTTTTGTCACATAACTGATAATGTAACATGTTTAGGCATATAATACTTGTCATAGGACTAGTTAGGCGGTCCAAACGCGTTTTACGCGCACGACGCGTTAAAGTAGCATAAGCTACCTAAACGGGTCGTAATGGGTCGTAATCACTTAGGTTAGGTTTCATTTAGTATGTAGGCTTTGTTAAACCATATGACACGAGTCTCCATACTCGTTTGGTTTACGAACCCTCATTCTATCCAATCATCCGATTTAGGTCCGGTTATTAACGTAGTTACCTATATTAGGTGCCGTTTGATATCCGCGATCTCTAGCATTGTTTGGTTGTTACTCAAGGACTACTGAGCAATATCAAGTGAGTACATAGACCCCTCTTTTACTGTTTTCCAAACTGTTTTGGGGTGGAACACATGTGCCTACTTGTTACTTTCATGCTTTCCTGTTTTCACATCATATACCTGCTATGTTTGTTAGTACATTATAGTACATGATTTCATTACATTTCATGCTATGTATGTCCATTGTGTGCATACTTAGTACATTGTTTTACATTACAATTTGTTGCATATGCTCATCCAGCATATGAACACAGTATATTACATTTTGAACCGTTTATAACTATTTGACTCTGTGAACCGTTTGTATCTGTGAACCGTTTGTATCTGTGAACCGTTTGTATCTGTGAACCGATTGTATCTGTGAACCGTTTGTATCTATGAATCATGTGAACCGTATTTGACCATACATAAACATTTCTACAATTGTTAAACATTACATCTTGATGGTTTGGTTTGAGTAAGTGATTTAAGTAACGAGGCGTGTGTAATATGATACAAGCATGGTGGATACGCCGCTGGTACTTCCTATATATAAGTGTTTGTATGGCATTACATGTCGTAGCGTTATTTGAATCATTTCAATTTGAGACATATAACATTTTATACAAGTAACATACTTTTCATAAGACATTGTTTTACAACCAACTTATCTTATACAAACTCATTTTACATGGTTATTCACTTAACCTTACATTTATTTATACATATCATCTGATCTTATCGATTTTCAAATGATTTACAAGACAAAGCAAATTACAAGGTTCATGACTAAACATTTTCTCAAACATAAGTCATGAATCCTATTTTCACAAAACCTATGTATCTCACAGGCATTTTTATGCTGACGTACCTATTTTCACATGTGTTTTCAGGTGATGATGTATAGGACTTATCAAGACATACTTAGGCGGACCTGTGCCTTAGTGACTTAAAACGAGACAAGAACTAACTACTTTATGTTATGTACTCTTTGGTTCTTGTTTAAAACAATGTAATCTTTCATATTTGATTAACAAAACGAAACTTCAATTGCCATGGATTTGAAACAATTAATTCTGTTACAACACTCCCCGACGTTTCCGCCACGTTTTGTATGTTCTACGTGGTTGGGGTGTGACAGTTTTACCTTTTTAAGATTCTTATTATTCAAATAAAATGGTAAATCAAAATAATAAATGTTATTTTTCATTTATTCATATATTATATTCATGCATATAATTTAAAAATGAAAAACTTAAATTAACCATTCCAATTAAAATTAAACTAGTACGAGTTTGCCCTAAACGAGACTTTTACACAAATAACATGCCCACGCAGGGGCCAAACTAACAAACAAACCCACGCAGGGGTCAAATAAAAAGACATGCCCACGCAGGGGCAGAACAGAAAGAAAATACCCACGCAGGGGTAGAGTACAGAAATAAATGTCCTCGCAGGGACATGATTACAACACTAAAATAACCAAACAAACAAAGGATTTAGTGATCCTTCTTGCTTTTTCCCTTGATCAAATCCACCATTTTCTTGAACATCCCTCGGTTGTGCCTACGTTCTTCCCGCAATTCATGTCGCACCTCCCGTCGCACTTCATTTATCCCTTGAAGGATTTCTTGAAATTGTGGCGGTGACATCCCTGGCGCCTGTGGAGGTTGCTGAAATTGCGGAGGTTGAGGAGGCGGTTGTTGATACCCATATGGTGGATATCCATAGGTCGAGTGTCCCGTAGCCCAGGGACCTCCGTAGGGACCTTCTTGATGGAGAGTGTTGGAGTTTGCTGCTATCCAGTAGGGATCCTCTGCAAAGTTGTAATTTGTGTGCATCGGCTGCTCGAAGGGATTGTATGCTGCCGCACCAGTGTAAGCTGGTATTGGGTCTCCAAAACCCAGTGGTGGCTGCGGCGCGACTGGCGCAGAGTTCACTTCTGAGACGGGGTGTGAAGATTCTCCCATCTCCGGTTCTTCGTGAAGTGGCGAGTACCGGCTGCCACTTGAATGTGGAGGGGTGCTGATGCGCACTCCCCCTCATGCGGATATTCGCAAGGTCGTTCTCCTTCGCCTCGGGGGCGAGGGAGGCTGAAGCTGAGGTGGTGCTGCCGGCGGAGTGACCGCGACAAGTCGGGAATCCTCAGAAGGATTCTGCTGCTGCTGTGGCTGCTGCTAATGGTGCAGGGGAGAGCTGTGTTGTGGCTGGTGCAGGGGAGAGCTGTGCTGTAGCTGGTGCAGGGGAGAGCTGTGGTAACTGGGAGTAAATACCCAGTCATACTGCCTGAATTTCTCCTCAAAGCTGTCGGGACCATTGTAAGGTGATCCCATAAAAGGTGACCCATCTGAGATTTCGATGGGGTGATTCGGAGTTCCGGAGGGTGGCATTGAAGGATCGGTATCTTCATCTATATCCATCGGGTTGCCACCAGAAAAGTGGTCTTCGGGTCCAAGTGGTTTAAAACCCATTGGCACTCCAAGGTAGTCAGCAGGGTTGAACTGACCCTGGAAAACAGGTGATAGGTGGTCAAAGGGTGAGTTATGTCCTTGAAGAGGTATGTAGGACTGGTGGGAGTTGTGGGGCTCATTTTCAGAATGAGGCCCGAAAGAGTGTGGGATAGAAGGAGAGGTACTCAGTGAAACCGAGCGCCTAGCAGGCTCAATAAAAGACCTCCAAAGATCTTGAGCATCTGAGTTATGGGGATCAGAAAATGTTCGCCGGTGTGAAGGTCCGGCTTCATGGTCGTTTGGGGCTACAAGTGCTCCTTTTCTGCTGCCTCTTCCCCTCATCCTTGGCGGCATTTTTGTGAACCTGTCAAAAACAAACAAGTGATACAACAAGAACAATATATATAAGACAAAGTTAGAAATAAAACAAATTTGGATAATTCCTAAGTTCTTTGTCTAGACTCGAGAATTGAGGAATGTGCAATTGTGTAACTGAGATTAAACACAAAAGGCCAGTATTTAATTCACACAGAGTTGGCTCTGATACCAACCTGTCACACCCCTATTTTCCACGTGTCACCGGTGGGCCCGGTGGGGAGTATCGTGACGTAGTTGGTATCATCATAGACAAACAACACAATATATAAATGCACAGCGGAAGCAAAGACAGATTCATTTCAACTTTAATAAAGTGTAATATTAAATATCACGAATAGTTGAAACGGATCCATAGGCGGATCAAAATAAAAGAAGATATTGTTCAACAGCTTTATTGACATCCAAGCTTGCGAGACTTATTGTGGACGCTTAGAAGACAGCCAGCCTTGTACGAGTAGTACCTGCACTTAACCTTTTGGAAAAATACACCAGTTTACACTGGTAAATACAATTTAACTAACTCATTTTGAAAAGGTTTGAAAATTGATTTGAATGCACGTGGCACAAAACATTTTATAACTTGGGATAATTATGTGAAAATAATCTTGTAAGGGAATTACATGTTACTTATGCGTTCAGTAGCCCGATCCGTAGACCGGGTTAAAGATTAATAGACACACCACATTTTTGAGTTATGCACTGAAAGGTGTACGCCTACACCCCGTGCTCAGGTCGTGGCCATCTCGTAAGATGATGCCAAGGATATCCGGGACATGGTCATTAACCCCCCAAAGGCTTTAAGCAAACAAAACACATTCAAAACATAGCATATGAATAAGTTAACCACTATTCGATTAAAAATTCAATGCCGGACCAAGCGGTATTTTATATACCGTACCCCAAGCCCATATAGGGAAAATAAGTTAAAAGTATTTACCTTTGTAAGTATAAATCACAATTAGCGAGTGAAGGTAGCTTTTACTGGTTCTTCTATTCTGGAACAAAGGTTTATAATAACCTATTAGATTTCTAACGGGTCTTTATTTAAGCCTAAGCTTAGACCGGTTAATTTTTAAGGACGATACGGTTCAAACGCACGATTAAACGAAGACCAGATAGAATGTGATTTAGACCCGACAAGTTTGAAGACTTGTATAATATGGGTATACTAAACACATTCTGGATTTTGAGACAAAAATGATAAGGTTTGACCCGTTTCGGTCAATTTATGCAAACTAGTTACATAACCCGAACCGAACGCGAAAAGGGCATCACGGGTAACCATGAGAGTCATATGCAAGTTCCCTGAGTTAATATGTCTTAAATATGTTATAATATCAGTAAGATATCTTCTATTATGCCCCAAACGAATTTAAACTCAACTTATGCCTCATAAGGGCATTTTGGTCATTTAAAAGATTATAAAAGAGTTTAATTTGTAATCTGAGTTACAGGTCTGATTTATACAGTAAATATACTTAATTTAACATGCTATGACAGTAGGGTATGACCCATATGTGAAACTTATCATTTAAAACCAAACTATGCTCCTTAGGGGTACTTTGACCCTCAAACCTGATTTTTAAGGGCCTTAGGACATCTACAAACTTGGTTAGGTCCTTGGTTAACTTTGTGCTTACCCGAAAAGTCACGAATTTCAACGTTAACGCATTTAACCCTTCATACACGGTTTTGATCATAACTTTCTCATACGATCACGAAACTTTATGAAATTTTTACCACATATTCTAGTGAGTATATTTTATCATTACAAAGCTTCGGGTTTGCCAAAAGGTCACTCAGAGGTATACTTTCAACATGTTGACACATTTAACCCCTGTAGTTTGTAATTCCTCACTTTCTTTCATTTTCCGCTTTGTATGATCCATGATTTAATCGTTTATGATTATAAACACCATGTAGGGTTATTGTAGGGCCTATTTATCTACTGTTGACACTTTGGACCCTTATATTCACATAGTTTCACTGTTTGTCAACTTTAGTCCCTCTAAAGTGCTTTTTCACATATTCAAAGCCTATGACACGTGTCAATACATTATTGGACGTAAATTTTCGAGGTGTTACACTTATGCTACTTTAACGCGTCGTTCGCGTGAAACGCGTTCGGAACGCCTAACTAGTCCTATGATAAGTAAAATATGCCTTAACATGTCTAATATTGTTACCAAATCAGTTTAGATACCAAAAGTTATGTTACATAAGCTTAAAATGAATTTTGGCGTTAAAAGGGCATTTTGGTAATTTACCTAAGGCATATATACTACCTATCATACAACTACTCAAACGATGTGACCATAATGTATAACCTCGGAAGGTTATTCCCTATACAACTATGGTCACCTAATGTGTTTGGTCGGATCCTAATGATCGACTAAACGGGTCGGGCTCGAAAGTATAAGCGATTGTTTAGATCGCTTACCTTACGACCCTATATAAGCACTAAATTAAAAGTGACGAGCTAAGCATGTTAAAACATGCTTAACTAAGTTTTTAAAACAGGTTTGGTATCAAAACAAACGGTTTTGATACCTAAGAGTAGTTTGGTTACAAAATACGCAATAACACGTATTTTGGCCAAAACTACGACTCATCACTGAGCCTAGATAACGTGGTAATCAGTAGGTATAGTCACTAGGGACTATGACCATCGTGATTACGCTCACGTTATGAAGTTCAAACGAACTTCGCACTGACCATAAACTGGTCAACGCAGAAAGTCAAACAAAGTTTGACTTTAACGCTAAAACGAATGAAAAGAACGAAAGAACACTTACAATGGGTCCCTGAATGCTTTGATCTCCAAGTAATCTCAGGTAGGAAGTGTATGAACACAACCACTTAGAGAAAAACTCAGATTTCAAGTGGGTTTTGAGTTGTGAATCAAGGGGTATTTATAGGATTCTTGGAAACGTTAGGATCGTTTATCGAATAACGTGCTTTGATCTTGTCCATACACTTGTTGAAACCTTATGGTAACATCAAAATGGCCCCTCATGAGCAGGAATGGGCAAGTGTGGATGAGTTGTGAGTGGTTAACAGCTGTAATCAGCTGTTAAAACTGATTAATCTGATCTGGGGAGCTGACACGGGCCACGTAAGGTATCACACAAGACTTACGCGGGCCGCCTGGCCCTTCTGGTCAGAAACAAGTTTCAACAAATGTCAGTTTTGGTCCCTGTTGTGTTTTAAGGCTATTTCTGACACGTTTAAGGCCCTTTAAGCCAACGTTAAGGCCCTAAAATGATGCCTAAACATTGTGGACATGAAACATGCTCAAAAATATGCCGGATGTTGGTTCTTTTGGTCGTACGATCGCGATGTTCGCTTAATTACGACGGAATGCGCATAAGCGCGAAAAACGATCCAAATTGCGCGACGAATGGATTTTTCTCATGCCAAACACTAAAATAAAATATTTTAGTGCTTACATAAATTTTTGGATGTCCGGATGTATTCAGAACGTAAGATATGCGAGAAAGTTCAAACATGTGCACTTTTTGACGCTTTTAGTCCCTGAATGACCCAAAAGTTTATTTTAGCACACCGAACCCCTCAAAGCCTATTTCTAAGCTATGTAAAGGATATTTATGGTATGTTTAACTTATGGTCATGTTCCAGAATGTCTGTTACAGTTCAAATTGGCATACTTTCGCAGTTTGTCAAATTTAGTCCCTTTAAGCGAATTAACTTGATTTTGCCATACCAAAGCCTTCAAAACTTATTTTTAAGTTATGTAAAGGTTATTTAGGGTATGTTAAGCCTATGTCACTATTCCGGAGTGTTCGTTGCATTTAACTGGTTATATTTACGCATCAGTGCGCGTATAACCTTCCAGAAAGCGATTTAGAGCCCGAAATCGAACAAGAATTGATATGTGCAAATGATACACATATTTGTACAAATCCCAAGTATGAAATACAATATTTCATTGGTTTGGTATTTTTTTGATGGTCGCAGTGACCCAGGTGTCACAACATACATATATTTACATATATATTACCCCGTACCTAAGATAGTCTGAGTTTACACCCGATTGATCCAACTCGAGATGGGCTCTCGAAAGAATTAAATCTTCTAAACTCGTCTTCCTTCCTTCTTGCATTCATTTCAGATATCCACAAATCACGAAATCAATAAATCACATATACGACTAGAATGCTGTAATCGACTGTCCGGTTATTAGCATAACTCTTCTAGCTATACGTACTGCTTCTACGGTGTTCGACAAACTTCCGTTCATCTTCCAAATAAATCTCTATAAAGAACAAAATCAGTGTATTATCCATTATACACTTTCTCAATTGAACACAAATAAAACATCATGTACACTACTCCATCCTTATGGTAGCTTGAGCCTATAAGCGACTGATCTAACTCAAGATGGGCTCTTGAAATGACCTAATCATTGTGGCTCAGCTCTTCTTTTCTCTGCTAAACCTAATAGCATCTCTGCGAGGTAACTCCTTTAACAGAACCAAATCTTCAATCCGGAATCACAATAGTTCCTTTAATTGTCCAAGTAATCATTCTGTTGATCAATTGGTGACTTTTAACCTTCCCTCGATTCAGGAAAATCCTGTCGCTGATTTCCTAGATAAGCTAAGGTCTGGTTAATTGTCCTTTGTCATGTTAGCTCAATGTAATGGTGATCAACACTTCCATTCATGCAAGGCTTCAAATGGAGCAACCTGAATACTAGCGTGTTAATTATTATTGTAAGATAACTCTGCCAAGGGCATGTTGTCACACCCCCAAAATACCACCTGCGGAATTACCGCGGGGCGTGTGATGTACCAGGATCCAATCCACCAATCACATTGAACTTCGCATAATAGAATTAAATAAAACTCTCATTTATTTACATTAAGTGTTACAACGTTACAAACAATTCACAGTATACAGCGGAAGCATAATTCATTCGTTAAGTGTTTATAAACCATTAGTCTTGTGTTGCAATTCCATGTATGTCGACCCATGACCACTCCAGCCTCTCAGACAGCAAGTTCCAACAATATGCACCTAAAGGCCTGCAAGGCATGTAACAACGAATCAACAACAAAGTTGAGCGAGTTCACAGTTGGTTGTCCGTTTTAAAGTTGTTCCAAAATGTCACGGCCCCCGACCCGGTTTGACCCGTTTCAGGAGCCGCGGGACAGAAATCCCGTGGTATTTAATTAACAGCGGAAGTTTCTTCAGGATCTTTTTAAAACTGAAATATTTCCCGATTATTTTATTTCACAACTCGGGATAAAACCCGGTAATTTACAATCTTGAGATTTCATGAAGAAATCTTTTATTTTATAAAACATGTTTCTTTATTTTATACTAAGCCACTTCCTTAAGCTTGTAGTGCTTCACGGCACTTTTCCTGTATCACAACAGATCACCTGAAACATGTTTGAAAAAGGTTTTGTCAGCGGGAAATACTGAGTGAATCATTCTATTTATGAAAATGACTCGGTTCTTATAATTTACAGTATTAAGAGAGATTACAATGTTCAGATATCAAACCAACTACCCACAGTACTTGTCACTCGAACATCCATCGGTAGCCTCTTCGCCCGATGGTGTCTGTGACTATGGTCATATCACTCATTGGCTAACTCGTTGTCCAATAGTGACGGTTATCAAGTCATGTATACAAAACCCCACATACCGGCTGTAACTTGGTGATTACATAAACTTAATCACTGTAATTATAACCTTTGAAAATAAACATGATTTCAAAAGTAATTTGATAAAAAGAGAATGACTCACATTGCAGATTTAATTTGAGCAGAGCCTAGCCTACTGATTAGCCTTTTAACCTAATTTAATAACAGGCACACAATTCGGTTAGTAACTTAATACAGCATTTACGATAACTCACGAGATCAACCCTCACAACGAATGACAAAGTGCGATACTTAAACATCCATTGAATTAACAACGAATGACAAAGCATAAACCCTCATGTGGGTAGCACTTAAACATCCATTGGATAGTTTAATCGATCGGACATTGAATCGTATCAGCGATCGAGTTATTACCCTGTATTGTGGCAGCACTTCGTGAATCGTGTGTGTTTTAGGACTGTTTCTACTATAACTCGAAGTACAAATTGAATTTGAAAGTCGAACGAACAACAGAATGCAAGTGCCAGGCCCTTCTATTTATACCCAAAATTTGCACCTCCCGCTAGTCGCGGAAGAATCCGTGACACGTGCCGCGTGTCGCCTGAGGTGACATTTTTTGGGTAGGGTAGGTACGTGTCCAACTAGCTCAGGTGAGTCGACAATTCGTTAAAATTCAATTTCCACGTAAATCTCTAAAGATAATATCAACTAGGTTTTACCCCCCCTGAGTTTTAGGGGCCCTGATTCTAATTCCGATTGTTCTGAAAATTTTAGGGTTTGTTCAGAATCACTTGGGTTTCTTAATTAGGGTTTCCTATTGGACAATTTAATTTAATAAATATGAATTTTGATGAGAGTTGTTACATTATCCCCACCTTAATAAAAATCTCGTCCTCGAGATTTACTGGAACAATTGAGGATACTTTCGCTTCATTTCTGATTCCAATTCCTAAGTGTATTCGGGTCCTCGTTTCGAATCCCACTTAACTTTAACTAGCACTAGTCGTTTGTGCTTGAGAAACTTCACTTTCCTGTCTTCTATCTGAAGAGGTTTCTCAACAAATTTTAACTTTTCGTTTACCTCTATATCTTGGAGAGGTACTACCAAAGATTCGTCTGATAGACATTTCTTGAGATTGGATACATGAAATACATCATGTACTCCAGCTAACTCTTCTGGTAGTTGTAAACGATAAGCAACTGGTCCTATACGTTGGATCACTGGAAACGGTCCTACGTACCTTGGACTTAGCTTTCCTTTCTTACCGAATCTAACAACTCCTTTCCAAGGAGAAACTTTCAACAGTACTCTGTCTCCAACTTGGAATTCTAACGGCTTGCATCTATTGTCTGCACAACTCTTCTGGCGATCTCGAGCCGTCTTCAGTCTTTCCTTGATTTGAGTAATCTTGTCGGTCGTCTCTTGCACTATTTCAGGACCTGACAATTGACTTTCTCCTATTTCTGCCCAACAAACTGGAGTTCTGCACTTTCTTCCATATAGTGCCTCGAATGGGGCAGTTTCAATACTTGAATGATAACTATTGTTATAGTAGAATTCAATTAATGGTAAATGGTCGTCCCAATTTCCACCAAAATCTATCACACATGCTCTGAGCATGTCTTCTAGAGTTTGGATCGTTCTTTCACTTTGCCCATCTATTTGTGGATGATATGACGTGCTTAAGTTTAGTCGAGTTCCCATTGCTTCTTGGAAACTTTTCCAAAAATGAGAAGTAAAACGACTATCCCTATCTGATACAATGGAGAGTGGAACTCCATGTAGAGATACGACTTTATCTACATACAACTTTGCCAGTCTTTCCATGCTAAAGGTTTCTTTCATAGGTAAAAAGTGAGCAGATTTGGTTAATCGATCCACAATTACCCAAATCGCATCATTACCTTTTCTGGTTTTGGGTAACTTAATAACAAAATCCATTGTTATGAGTTCCCATTTCCATACAGGCATCTCTAATTGTTGTAGCAGACCTGAAGGTTTCTGATGTTCTGCCTTAACTTGTGAACAAGTAAGACATTTAGAAACATATCTAGCTATATCCTTTTTCATGCCTATCCACCAAAAATTCTTTCTTAAATCTTTGTACATCTTATTGTTTCCTGGATGCATAGTATACCTAGATTTATGGGCTTCTTCTAGAATCTTATTTCTTAATTCTCCCTGCTTAGGTACCCATATTCTGCTTTTGTGGAATCTCCAAATTCCATCAGCTCCTTGCTCTAATTCTTTTATTCGTCCCTTCATTCCTTCAGCATCATCTTGGATTGCTGTTTCCTGAACATTCTTTATTTGTTCCATTAAATCTAATTGTAGATTTAATCTAAGAGCCCGAACTCGTCGTTGTTTCTCATGGTATTTACGACTTAAGGCATCTGCAACTACATTTGCCTTTCCCTCGTGATATTGAATATCACAGTCGTAGTCACTTAAAATTTCCATCCATCTCCTTTGCCTCATGTTTAACTCTTTTTGCCCAAAAATATATCTTAGACTTTTATGATCTGTATAGATAGTAAACTTACTTCCGTACAGATAATGTCTCCAGATTTTCAGGGCAAAAATTACGGCTCCTAATTCTAAGTCATGAGTCGTATAATTTTCTTCGTGCTTTTTCAACTGTCTTGAAGCATACGCAATTACCTTCTTGTGTTGCATAAGCACACATCCAAATCCTAGTTTTGAAGCATCACAATATACTTCAAAATCTTCAGTTCCTTCTGGTAAGGCTAAGATTGGAGCATTGGTTAATTTATGTTTCAAAATTCTAAAGGCTTCTTCTTGTTTAGATCCCCAATCAAACTTAACTGCTTTACAGGTTAGCTTAGTTAATGGTACAACTATCTTGGAAAAATTCTTAATAAACCGTCTATAATAGCCAGCTAAACCTATAAAACTTCTAATTTCCATTGCAGTTTGTGGAACCTTCCAATTGGTAATTGCCTCTATTTTAGAGGGATCTACGTGAATACCTTCGTGATTCACCATGTGTCCTAAGAATTGTACTTCTTGCAACCAAAATTCACACTTCGAGAATTTGGCGTAAAGCTTTTCTTTTCTTAACAAAGTTAAGAGTGCATGCAAGTGCTGACAATGTTCGTCCTGACTTTTTGAATAAATAAGTATATCATCTATGAAGACAATTACAAATTTATCCAAATACGGTTTACAGATCCTATTTATCATGTCCATGAATGCTGCAGGTGCATTCGTTAACCCAAAGGACATGACTGTAAACTCGTAATGACCATACCTAGTTCTGAAAGCAGTCTTAGGTATATCTTCTTCTTGTACCTTCAATTGATGATATCCGGAGCGTAAATCTATCTTAGAAAAATATCTAGCTCCTTGAAGTTGATCGAAAAGATCATCAATCCTAGGTAATGGGTATCGATTCTTAATAGTAACTTTATTTAATTCTCTATAATCGATACACATTCTCATTGAACCATCCTTTTTCTTAACAAACAACACGGGTGCTCCCCAAGGGGATGAACTAGGTTGTATGAAACCTTTACTTAGTAATTCATCTAATTGCTTTTTAAGTTCTAACATTTCTGTGGGAGCTAACCGATAAGGTGCCTTGGCTATCGGTGTACTTCCTGGAATTAGATGAATCCTAAACTCTACTTCCCTATCTGGTGGTAACCCTGGTAACTCTTCTGGGAATACATCTGGATATTCTGAGACTACCGGTATTTCCTTAAGTTCTTTATCCTTAGTGCTAATGATTACCGAAATCATATACACTATTCCTTGCTTTCGTTCATAACTAGCAACTTTCATTACTGATATGAACTTCATGGGCTTACGTGGTTTATCTCCTGTAATCATGATTATTTCACCAGTAGGTGCTTGAATTTCTATGGAATTCTTATCACAGAGAATTTGAGCATGGTTGGCTACTAACCAATCCATTCCTAACACAACATCGAATTCAGCTAATTTCATAGGTAACAGATTTGCAGAAAATTTATGACCTAAAAGTCCTATTTCTATATTTTGCAAAACCTTATCTATTTTAACTGAATTCCCATCAGCCGTTTCGACTGTAAAAATCTGCCTAATGTTGGTTAAGGGTATATTAAGAGCTTGGCAGAATGAAGTATTGATAAAAATTTGGTTTGCACCAGAGTCAAATAATACTTTGGCGTAAATGTTGCGAACTAGGAACGTACCAGCTATCACATCTGGAATCATCTCGGCTTCCTGAGTGGTTAACTGAAAGGCTCGGACATTCTTCTTAGTAGCTCCATCGGTTGTCTTGGCTTTGTTATCTGCTGGTTTGACCAATTTAGGACATTCTGGTCTAAAATGTCCCTTTTCTCCACAGTTATAGCAGACTCTTGTTTTCTTTCTGCATTCCTCTTCACGATGTCCTACCATTTTACAAAAATTGCAGGTTACATTACATCTTCCAAAATGTTTCTTTCTGCAATTCCTGCAAAACGGCGGATTTGAAGATTGCCCAGTTCCTCTTTTCTTGAAGCTGTTATTATTACCCATACGAAATCCTTGGGTAATTTTCTGAGCCAGTTCCTTCTTCCTGTTTTCATCTTGCGTGCGTACCAATTCGTCGGTTAGGGTATTGGCTATTTCCACAGCATCGTCAATCGTACGAGGTCTGGCAGCTTTAACGATGTTACGGATTTCACTAACCAGTCTCCAAATATAGCGAGAAATGAGTACCGGTTCTGGCGAAGCCAGCGTTGGTACCACTCTAGCATATTCAAAGAATGTTGAAGTATAACCACGACAATCTATACCCATCATTCTATGGTTTAAAAACTTATTTGCCATTTGATCTTTTTCATACTCAGGACAGAATTTTCTTTCTACAAGATTCTTAAATCCTTCCCAATTCATGGCATAAGCTATCATTCTTCCTTTTGCTTGTAACACCGTGTTCCACCATTCTAGCGCCCCTTCTTTAAAAAGGTTTGACGCGTACATGACCTGATCATCCTGAACACATTTACTTATGGCAATTACTGCCTCGGTTTTCTCTAACCAACGCAGTGCCGCAATCGCTCCTTCATTGCCTGCAAACTCAGTGGGTTTACAAGCAAGAAATTCTTTATAAGTGCAACCAGGTGTTGCAGCTTTCCTTTTCTTAGGGAGCGGAGCTTGCCGTGGTTCACTATCATGATTAACATGATTACTACCTCTGTTTATACTATTACTGAAGTTATCTTCAGAAATACGTTTGCTAGGAACGATTTGTTGCGGTTCTATTGGATTTTTAACAGCAGCAACGAATGCTGGAATAGCATTGGCTATCCCTTGAGCAACGATATTTTCTATATCCTGCCTAGTCATATATTGATCCCCCGGTTGTTGCTCAGATTGATTAATCTCATTAACTGGTTCATTATTAGCGTTTTCCATCTGATAATTAATATATATAATTTATTAGTATCAAATAAATAACAATTACACAAAACAATTATACAGAATTCATAACACCAATATAGCCAAAACTTTTGATTCTCGATTTCCATTTATATTTAATAGTATGCATCAATACACACTATTATCTTACAAAGTTTTACTTGTAGTTATTTTACAGACTGATTTTACTTATTACTATTACACCACTACAGTTCCATAAACCCCCTATCTTTTGTCAGTTGGTATTCTAGTAACGACGTTCCCTCTTATCGTAATTCCAGGAGATCTGTCCCAAAATCTCTTGGATCCTATTCCCAGTATCCACTAGTTCTTTGTCAAAATGGCAGAGTTCATCCATTTTCTCGTTACTCATTGGTAGATTTGGTAAAGGTTCTAGATTGAACTGAGGAAAAAGCTTATAGGGATTGTTTTGTAACTATATTTCATTAGTCAGCCATTCGTCTATTTGCGAGTGGATTGAAAGGTTTGGAATAGCTGGTTCTAAGTTTATTGGTAGTTGTGTTTCAAGAGAATGAATAAAATCATTTTCATTAATCGGCTTAATAGTATCATAGCTTGTCAATATCAGATCTAGCTCTTCCTGAGACGGTAACCCCTCACTTTGCCTAGAGCTTTCCCCAATTTCCATTTTCTTAGGCTTGGGTTTCTCGAGAGGTAAAGCGTTGAATTCTATAGGTTCTTCTATGTCTGGTATATACCTATTGAAATCTCTGGAAACCTCTATTCTTACTGGATAGAGATTTAAATTCTGAAGGGCGTCAGACAAGTCACTCATGCTGTTTAAATATGCAAAACAATCAAAATTTATTAAGTCAAAATTTTATAATAAAATTTCATAGAAAACCTTTTTAAATATTATTTCATACTGGGTAACTACCAAGACAACTGAAAATTAAAACATATTAAGGTTTACTTATTTATTTACTGAATAAGGTTTCTAGACTGTAGGTAATCTGGGTGCTAAAACTTTAAGTCAGATTATTTTAAAGATTTGTATTTACTGCTACAGTGGCTAGCATATAAAGATCTGCCCATACTGTACACAATTAATCAGATAATAAAACACATAATCATAAAATAGTAATAAAAATTAAGTATTTTCTAAATACTTAATTGGCTTAAATCAGTGGCTCTGATACCACCTTTTTCTGGCACGGCCCCCGACCCGGTTTGACCCGTTTCAGGAGCCGCGGGACAGAAATCCCGTGGTATTTAATTAACAGCGGAAGTTTCTTCAGGATCTTTTTAAAACTGAAATATTTCCCGATTATTTTATTTCACAACTCGGGATAAAACCCGGTAATTTACAATCTTGAGATTTCATGAAGAAATCTTTTATTTTATAAAACATGTTTCTTTATTTTATACTGAGCCACTTCCTTAAGCTTGTAGTGCTTCGCGGCACTTTTCCTGGATCACAACAGATCACCTGAAACATGTTTGAAAAAGGTTTTGTCAGCGGGAAATACTGAGTGAATCATTCTATTTATGAAAATGACTCGGTTCTTATAATTTACAGTATTAAGAGAGATTACAATGTTCAGATATCAAACCAACTACCCACAGTACTTGTCACTCGAACATCCATCGGTAGCCTCTTCGCCCGATGGTGTCTGTGACTATGGTCATATCACTCATTGGCTAACTCGTTGTCCAATAGTGACGGTTATCAAGTCATGTATACAAAACCCCACATACCGGCTGTAACTCGGTGATTACATAAACTTAATCACTGTAATTATAACCTTTGAAAATAAACATGATTTCAAAAGTAATTTGATAAAAAGAGAATGACTCACATTGCAGATTTAATTTGAGCAGAGCCTAGCCTACTGATTAGCCTTTTAACCTAATTTATTAACAGGCACACAATTCGGTTAGTAACTTAATACAGCATTTACGATAACTCACGAGATCAACCCTCACAACGAATGACAAAGTGCGATACTTAAACATCCATTGAATTAACAACGAATGACAAAGCATAAACCCTCATGTGGGCAACACTTAAACATCCATTGGATAGTTTAATCGATCGGACATTGAATCGTATCAGCGATCGAGTTATTACCCTGTATTGCGGCAGCACTTCGTGAATCGTGTGTGTTTTAGGACTGTTTCTACTATAACTCGAAGTACAAATTGAATTTGAACGTCGAACGAACAACAGAATGCAAGTGCCGGGCCCTTCTATTTATACCCAAAATTTGCACCTCCCGCTAGTCGCGGAAGAATCCGTGACATGTGTCGCGTGTCGCCTGAGGTGACATTTTTAGGGTAGGGTAGGTACGTGTCCAACTAGCTCAGGTGAGTTGACAATTCGTTAAAATTCAATTTCCACGTAAATCTGTAAAGATAATATCAACTAGGTTTTACCCCCCCTGAGTTTTAGGGGCCCTGATTCTAATTCCGATTGTTCTGAAAATTTTAGGGTTTGTTCAGAATCACTTGGGTTTCTTAATTAGGGTTTCCTATTGGACAATTTAATTTAATAAATATGAATTTTGATGAGAGTTGTTACACAAAAACCATAAGTTCATTCGTAAACCATGAGTTAACCAATCCTTTGTTTCCCAAACCATAACCAGTGGGGGCTTCCCCATGTTATCCACTAGACCCGTTACCATATCGACCACTGACTGAAGTAAGTTGGTACCCTAACGTCAATGTCTATCATCATTGACTAGTGCCCAGATCCATTAGTTCACGCCTGTAACACCTGTGCCTCCACGGCCATCAAACAAATACCGAACCAATGAAATATTATATTTCATACTTGGGATTTGTAAAAATATGTGTATCATTTGCACATATCAATTTTTGTTCAATTCCAAACTCTAAATCGCTTTCTCGAAGGTTATACGCGCACCGATGCGTAAATATAACCAGTTTAATGCAACAAACACTCCGGAATAGTGACATAGGCTTAACATACCTTAAATAACCTTTACATAACTTAGAAATAAGTTTTGAAGGCTTTGGTATGGCAAAAAAACAAGTTAATTCGCTTACAGGGACTAAACTTGACAAACTACGAAAGTATGCCAATTTGAACTGTAACAGACATTTCGGAACATGACCATAAGTTAAACACACCTTAAATATCCTCTACATAGTTTAGAAATAGGCTTTAAGGGGTTCGGTGTGCTAAAATAAACTTTTGGGTCATTCAGGGACTAAAAGTGTCAAAAAGTGCACAAGTTTGCATTTTCGCGCATAACTTACGTTCTGAATACATCCGGACATCCAAAAATTTATGTAAGCACTAAAATATTTTATTTCAGTGTTTGGCATAAGAAAAATCCATTCGTCACGCAATTTGGATCGTTATTCGCGCTTATGCGCATTCCGTCGTAATTAAGCGAACATCGCGTTCGTACGACCAAACGAACCAACATCCGACATATTTTTGAGCATGTTTCATGTCCACAATGTTTAGGCATCATTTTAGGGCCTTAAAGTTGGTTTTACGGGCCTTAGAAGTGTCGGAAATGGCCTTAAACATGTGCAGGGACCAAAACTGTCATTTGCTGAAACTTATTTCTGATCCGTGCAGGCCAGGTGGCCCGCGTAAGATCTATGTGTATCCTTACGCGGCCCGCGTCATTGTCCCAGAACAGATAAGATCGCTTAATCAGCAGATTCCAGCTGTTTAACCCACAACCACATACTCACACTTGCTCTTTCAGCTGATTAGGGGCCATTTTTAGTCACCATAACTTTCCAACAAGTGTACGCATGAGATTCAATCACATTTTCCAAGAAACGATCTTAAGGGTTCGGGAAATACTATAAATACCCCACCCCCATTTGCTTCAAACTCACAAGAATCTGATCTTAAAGACTCTAAGTTGGAACCATTGTTTCATACCTGAGTTATTTTGATCTAGATTAGCATTCGGGGCCCTTCGTAAGTATTCTTTCGTTCTTTTCTTTCTTTTATTGCTTTTCGAGTCCGAAAGTCAAACTTTGTTTGACTTTCTTCATTGACCAGTTTATGGTCAATGCGAAGTTCGTTTGAACTTCGCAACGTGATTGTAATCACGATGGTTATAGTCCCTTGTGACTATGCCTACTGATTTCCATGTTGTCTAGGGTCGTAAGGGTAAGCGATCTAATAAATCGCTTATACCTTCAAACCCGACCCATTTTGTCGATCATTAGGATCCGACCAAATACATTAGGTGACCATAGTGTATAGGGAATAACCTTCCGAGGTTATACCTTATGGTCACATCGTTTAAGTAGTTGTATGATAGGTAGTTTATATGCCTTAGGTAAATTACCAGAATACCCTTTTCATGTATAATTGGTAATTTAGCATATGTAACCTAAACTTTTGTCACATAACTGATTATGCAACATGTTTAGGCATATAACACTTGTCATAGGACTAGTTAGGCGGTCCGAACGCGTTTCACGCGAACGACGCGTTAAAGTAGCATAAGCTACCTAAACGGGTCGTAATGGGTCGTAAACACTTAGGTTAGGTTTCATTTAGTATGTAGGCTTTGTAAAACCATATGACATGAGTCTCCATACTCGTTTGGTTTACGAACCCTCATTCTATCTAAATCCTCCGATATAGGTCCAGTTTATTAACATAGTTACCTATATTAGGTGCCGTTTGATTTCCGTGATCTCTAGCATTGCTTGGTGGTTATCCTAGGACTTCTGAGCAATCTCAAGTGAGTACATAGACCCCTCTTTTACTGTTTTCCAAACTGTTTTGGGGTGAAACACATGTGCCTACTTGTTACTTTCATGCTTTCCTGTTTTCACATCATATACTTCCTATGTTCATTAGTACATTTATAGTACATGATTTCATTACATTTTATGCTATGTATGCCCATTGCGTGCGTACTTAGTACATTGTTTTACATTTACATTTTATGCTATGTATGTCCATTTGTTGCATACTTAGTATAGTTGTTTTCATAACATGTTTACATTTGGTATGACATTTGGGTTGTTTACAATGGAACAATACATTCATTAACATTAGCTACACCGTTCGTTAGTAGGTAGTGGTACCATAGGAATTGACAACTCCCGTTCCTGAAATTCTGGGTAGGTTTGGATTGGAAGGAATGACTGAATTCGATATATATAACTTAGATAAACCTTTAAATTGTTTAAGGGTTTATCGCCACAGTCTCAAGGCTTAGATGTATGCATTTTCACAACACCGCATAGATGTTCGTATCAGTATAGCATGCATTTTCCACAAAACATAACTTTGATTTAAACCAAGTTTTACTTCAATACTTTGTTTTGTGCATTTTACCTATGGTTTAGTTGATGCATTTCACTAGCCATACATATCATTTTGGTTACATATTACATGATTTACATTTGACACATAAACATTTTCGACATTGGTTATACATTGCATGATTTACATTTTGACATAAACATTTTGACATATTATTCAATACATTTGGCAATTGGTTTAAACATAGACATCTTACATTGGTGGTTTGTTTGGGTAAGTGATTTAAGTAACGAGGCGTGTGTAATATGATACAAGCATGGTGGATACGCCGCTGGTACTTCCTATATATAAGTGATTGTATGGTATTACATATCGTAGCGTTATTTGAATCATTTCAATTTGGACATATAACATTTTATACAAATAACATACTTTTCACAATACATTGTTTTTCAAACAACTTATCTTATACAAACTCATCTTACATGGTTATTCATTTAACCTTACATTTATTTATATATATCATCTAATCTTATCGTTTTTCAAATGATTTACAAGGCAAAGCAAATTACAAGGTTCATGACTAAACATTTTCTTAAACAATAAGTCATGAATCCTATTTTCATAAACCTATGTATCTCACAGGCATTTTTATGCTGACGTACCTATTTTCACATGTGTTTCAGGATATGATGCATAGGATCTATCAAGATACACTTAGGCGTACTTGGGCCTTAGCGACAATAAAAGATGCAAGACTAGTTATTTATGTTATGTTTCTCTGATTGTCAAGACATTGTAACTCTTTTATTCAATAAAACAATATTTCAATTTCCATGTGTTATGAAACAATGATTCTGTTACAACACTCCCCGATGTTTCCGCCACGTTTTGTTGTTTTACGTGGTCGGGGTGTGACAGAAAAGATGGTATCAGAGCTCATGGTTATAGGGAATTAGGTTATTAGTAATACTTTGACCTAGTCTATAACCTTCTTAGGACCCTAACGCGAGTTTACTTGCGTTTAGTCATAAAACAATACCGTCACCTATCCTTAGGCGACAACCACAACAAGAACATAAATTTCAAAACCGCTTTGAAAACTAATCATCTGTTCTAGGATGATTGATTACTAGGTTTTGAACCCTCTATTGTAAGGTTTTGAACCCCTTTGAATTTTCAAAATCTCGTCCAAGTTTGGGTCTTATAATGTGAACATGTGCAAACTGGAAGAGTGAATGCCTGTATCCTGAGTTTTCTGTCTAAGGCTAGAGTGTTCGTACAAATCCGCAGTATCGGACCAGTCACTCTTACCTGGGAACTCTTGGGGTGAGTGTTCACTTATAGGCGAGCATGTCTTCAGTGATACATTAATAAGACCTGTTTACTTTGATTAGTCACCGTCTCATTTGTTTGCCTTAGGTAACAAACAAATGATCGCAAATTCTTATGCATTGTCATGCTGTTTTGATTTTCTGATAACCTTTCACTTGTCTCTTCCTATGTCTTTCATTTCCTTCTAGAATGTCTCTTCCTCTCAGTGACGGTCAGATGTCCGAGCAAACAGCTAAATTTGCCCAACAAATAGGCGAAGTGATTCTAAAGTCTGTGGATTTAGGCATTGCCATGTCTCGCCTCAACAATGAAGCCCCTCGTCTCAACAATGAAGCCACTCAAGAGTCACCAAAGGAAGCAGAAGTCAAGCCTGCACCAAAATCAAGGAAGCGTAAGACTTCAAGGAAACCCGCAGCAGTTGCACCTAATCAAGCGGGACCTAGCCAAGTGACAGCACTACCAGCCAGGAAGCCATACAACGGAACTGCACCCTTGTGCAACCAATGTAGCCTTCATCATCATGCTAATGTGAAGTGCCGCAATTGCCAAATTTGTGGACTTATAGGTAATACGGCAAGGGTTTGCCCAACTACAGCAGTACCAAATCAAACAGGACCCATCCGGGTGGCAACACCACCTGCTAAGAAGCAATACAAGGGAACAGCCCCAATATGCGACAAATGTAATGCACACCACTTAGCTCACCTACAGTGTCGTTTGTGTGCATCATGTGGGCGACTCGGTCACCTGGCAAATGCTTGTCGATTTACCCCAAACCAAAGTGGTCCAAACCAACCACAAGTCAACCCTACTCAAGCTCGTTTTCCGTCTGGAACTTGCTACAACTGTGGCGAGACGAGCCATTATAGGAACAACTGCCCGAAGATTGTCAGTGCAAATCCAACCCGCGGATGAGCAATTGGCTGAACAAAGGATGTTGCTGTCTTATGCCTTTGTTTCTTTTATTTTCTTGTAATGTGAAACAATCTGTTTTGTTTATAAATAAATTGTTGTTCACAATTCTGATATGCGAGTGTAGTTACAAGTGTGTATGACTTTTCCTATGATACCTACATCAAGGGACTATGTTCCTTACAAACTACTCTTGTGATTCTCCCTTTCAAATGATCGCTCATGATTCCCTCGAAAATTTTAAGTACTCGTTTCACTCTAAGAAACAAAGTACAGAAAATAAAGTGACATTATGAGTAATCATGCTTTTGCACATCTGTGCCTTTGAATCCTTGGTTAGATAACTAAGGATATTTCCAAACCTCATACCCATTACATTCTGTTTTTTTTTTTTTTCAACATGCATAACATAAGTTTTCCAAAACAACCTCTATAATTTCAAAAACATCGTCTACGTTTCAAAAATAACCTTCATGACTTCAAAATGTTATTAATACAGTATATATCAAATGCATGACTTCAAAAGCATCATTCATGTTTTCAAAAACCTTATACATAATTTCAAAATTCATCTCGCATGATTTTAAAACATTTTATAAATATACCTACCTAGTACACCTACTTTATGATTTTAAAAGTATTATATATAAGGTTTCAAAAATGTTAAACACATTTTTCTTAAAAGAACCCCATGCATAGTTTTCAAAAATATTTTCCTCATACATTGACTTAACCTTCAAATTCTGCTTCATATGTCGCCTTGACATATCTATCATCTCAACTTCATAAGCATTTTTACTTCATGTTTTGACTTAAGCACATCTAGTGCAAGACTTCAAAACATCTTCAACTTCTAAAATCCATATGGGATCTTTTTATCTTCACAATTAGACCCTTGTGGATGATTATCATTCAAATCAAAATCCTTAATTGGATTCCTTTTGTACCAAAATTTGAACATTTCGGTTCCTTATAATCGAAATCGAATTTTTCTTTTAAAAATCTTTCTATCTTTATAGTTAGATTCTTGATAATGTTTAAAGTACCAAATGAAATCCACGTAATGGATTCCTAGTGTGCTTTAAATACATGTACGCTATCAACAAAACAAATTAACAAATAAACTGTAACACCTGTGCCTTCACGGCCATCAAACAAGTACCAAACCAATGAAATATTATATTTCATACTTGGGATTTGTAAAAATATGTGTATCATTTGCACATATCAATTCTTGTTCGATTTCAAGCTCTAAATCGCTTTCTGGAGGGTTATACGCGCTCTGATGTGTAGATATAACCAGTTTAATCCAACGAACACTCTGGAAAAGTGAAATAGGCTTAACATACCTTAAATAACCTTTACATAACTTAGTTATAAGTTTTGGAAGGTTTGGTGTGGTGAAATCAAAGTTTAATCGCTTACAGGGACTAAAGTTGACAAACTGCGAAAGTATGCCAATTTGAACTGTAACAGACCTTCCGGAGCATGACCATAAGTTAAACATACCCTAAATATCCTTCACATAGCTTAGAAATAGGCTTTGAGGGGTTCGGTGTGCTAAAATAAACTTTAGGGTCATTCAGGGACTAAAAGTGTCAAAAAGTGCACAAGTTTGCATCTTTACGCGTAACTCACGTTCTGCATACATTCGGACATCCAAAAATTTATGTAAGCATGACTACATTATATTTTAGTGTTCGCCTTAAGAAAAATCCGTTCGTTTCGTCATTTGGATCGTTTTTCGCGCTTATGCGCATTCCGTCGTAATTAAGCGAACATCGCGTTCGTACGGCTAAACGAACCGACATCCGAGATATTTTTGATCATGTTTTAAGTTCCCTATACTTTAACTTCATTTTAGAGCTTTGAAATGGGGTTAACGGGCCTTAAACGTGTCAAAAATGACCAAAATACAGTTCAGGGACCAAAACTGTAATTCTGCCAAACTTGCACCATACGATGCGTATGGTATGTATACCATACGATGCGTATGGGGTCTGCAGACCAGGTGCAATGTTTAACAGCCTGTTTTCAGCAGGTTTAACCACAACCACATGTTTGCAACTTGCTTAATCACTAAGTTATGGAGCATTTGTGGCACCATAACATTCCGACAAGTGTACGGCCTTGATCATTGCCTCCTTTTCCAAGAAACGATCCTAGCGGTGGACCATTTCCTATAAATACTAACCAACATCACAACCAAAAACTCACACCTTTGAATCTGAACTTGCTCTCTAAGTTGTCGTGTTTAACACTTCATACCTGAGAGTGTTCGGATCCAAACCTTCCATTCTTGGACCCTTCGTAAGTATTCTTTCGTTCTTTTCCTTATTTTATTGTTTTATCGAGTCTGAAAGTCAAACTTTGTTTGACTTTCTGCGTTGACCAGTAATGGTCAATGCGAAGTTCGTTTGAACTTCGCAACGTGATTGTAATCACGTTGGTCATAGTCCCTTGGGACTATGCCCACTGATTACCACGTTGTCTAGGGTCGTAGGGTAGGCGATCTAATAAATCGCCTATACCTTCGAACCCGACCCAGTTTGGTCGATCATTAGGATCCGACCAAACCCATTAGGTGACCATAGTGTAGGGAATAACCTTCCGAGGTTATACCTTATGGTCACGACGTTTAAGTAGTTGTATGATAGGTAGTTTATATGCCTTAGGTAAATTACCAGAATACCCTTTTCATGTATAATTGGTAATTAAGCATATGTAACCTAAACTTTTGTCACGTAACTGATTATTTAACATGTTTAGGCATATAATACTTGTCATAGGACTAGTTAGGCGGTCCGAACGCGTTTCACGCGCACGACACGTTAAAGTAGCATAAGCTACCCAAACGGGTCGTAATGGGTCGTAGACAGTTATGTTAGGTTTCATTTAGTATGTAGGCTTTGTTAAACCATATCACACGAGTCTCCACACTCGTTTGGTTTACAAACCCTAATGCTACCCAGTCTTCCGATTTAGGTCCGGTTTATTAATGTAGTTACCTATATTAGGTGCCGTTTGATATTCCGCGATCTCTAGCATTGTTTGGTTGTTACTCAAGGACTTCTGAGCAATCTCAAGTGAGTACATAGACCCCTCTTTTACTGTTTTCCAAACTGTTTTGGGGTGGAACACATGTGCCTACTTGTTACTTTCAAGCTTTCCTGTTTTCACATCATATACATGTTATGTTCATTAGTACACTATTAGTACATTGATTTACATGACTTTTCTGCTTCGTATGTTAACTTAGCATACTTGGTACATCATTTTACATTACATTTCATGCTACGTGTGCCCATTGTGTGCATTACTTAGTACAGCTGATTTCATCTCATACTTACATTTTGACATTTGTTTATACAAGTTATTACTTATCTTTTGACAAACTAAATAAATATCTATGATTTAAACATTGATTTCTCAAAGAACATAAAATAAACTGTTGAATTGTACTTATTTTATGTTCACCAGACCGATTGTTAGTATGATATAGCGCTATAGGATTTGACACCCCATTCCTGTTGGCATGGAATGTCTGAAACCAATTTGTTGCTCCATCCAAATAGGGATTGCCTTTGTGGTATCCTTATAGTCTCAAAGGTGTATTTTGATGCACCAGGTCTGAATGAATTCTTAAATCACACTATTAAAGTATATTTTGATATACTCTCATGTGTGGTATTGTACAAAACCAACAAATATTTTATTAATCATCCAAAGCATATTTTGATATGTTACTTACTAAACCAAAAACATAGTTTAATATGTTATTTATCACATCCAAAGCATATTTTGATATGTTACTTATGAAACCAAAACATAGATTAATATGTTACTTACAAATCCAAAGTATACTCTTGATATGCTACTATAAGGTTATTCGTTTAACTTTACATTACTTACCATACATAAACATTTCTACAATTTGTTAAACATAGACATTCTATATTGGTGGTTTGGTTTGATTAAGTGATTAAGTAACGATGCGTGTGTAATATGATACAAACATGGTGGATACGCCGCTGGTACTTCCTATATATAAGTGTTTGTATGGTATTACATGTCGTAGCGTTATTTGAATCATTTCAGTTTGATACATAGAACATTTTATACAAACAACATACTTTTCACAAGACATTGATTTACAAACAACTTAACTTATACAAACTCATTTTTACATGGTTATTCATTTAACCTTACATTATTTATACATATCATCTGATCTTATTGTTTTTCAAATGGTTTACAAAACAAAGCAAATAACAAGGTTCATGACTAAACATTTTCTCAAACATAAGTCATGAAACCTATTTTCACAAAACCTATGTATCTCACCGGCATTTTTATGCTGACGTACCATATTTTCACATGTGTTTTTCAGGAGCTGTCGCATAAGATGATCAAGATACACATAGGCAGACTTGGGCTTTAGTGACAATAAAAGATGCAAGACTAGTTAATTATGTTGTATTTCCTTGTTTGTTAAGACATTGTAACACTTTTAATCAATAAAACGAAACTTTAATTCCCATGGTTGTGAAACATTAATTCTGTTGCAACACGCCCCGATGTTTCCGCCACGATTTGTATGTTCTACGTGGTCGGGGTGTGACATAAACAATCTTTGTGGTTATACAACTATGTGGTTATGCATCTTGTGTTTTCTTTTATGCATTTTGTGTTTTTGTATACTCTGGATATTCGTTATCCAAATCCTCATAGAATCTTTCATATCTTCATATGACGGGTTCGTAGTAGGATATTCAAAAAGGTACTACCTTAAATCCTTAATGGGCTTCTATGTAATAATTAAGACCCTTGGATTATATAGTACTACTCCATGATTCATAAGAGACCCTTTAGTGGTCTAGTCAAAAAGATTGATTCACAATTTGGTTAAAGAACGACATCTAGTGATGTAGATGAACAGACTCCTTGGTAGTCTATTTAGATCATTTATTGATTTAATTAAAAGGACTCTATGGCGGTCTAGTCACACTTATCACAGGATTGTTCATTTGGTTTTCCCCTACACATTATAAAATAGACTGTGTGAACTGTGCAAGGAATTGTCTGATTATGGACGCGTACATAATTATGAAATTTAGTGCACAGAAACCCAGTAAGGTTTATTATGTGTAAGAACCGATAGTGACAACAATAACAAAATGAGAACGATGTAATGGAGGCACGGTGGACGCACCAATGACGCTTCATATACTTGTATATAAGTATCCCTCTTACATTGCAAGCATAATGTTATTAAGGTTACTAGAAGTTCAGAACCCTAACCAATGTTGTTCGATCTTTTCAACTTCATGTTTTAAACTCTCACAAGTTTCCTCTAAATTAATTTCGGGACGAAATTTCCTAAAGTAGGGGAGACTGTAACACCTGTGCCTCCACGGCCATCAAACAAATACCGAACCAATGAAATATTATATTTCATACTTGGGATTTGTAAAAATATGTGTATCATTTGCACATATCAATTTTTGTTCAATTCCAAACTCTAAATCGCTTTCTGGAAGGTTATACGCGCACCGATGCGTAAATATAACCAGTTTAATGCAACAAACACTCCGGAATAGTGACATAGGCTTAACATACCTTAAATAACCTTTACATAACTTAGAAATAAGTTTTGAAGGCTTTGGTATGGCAAAAAACAAGTTAATTCGCTTACAGGGACTAAACTTGACAAACTATGAAAGTATGCCAATTTGAACTGTAACAGACATTCCGGAACATGACCATAAGTTAAACACACCTTAAATATCCTCTACATAGTTTAGAAATAGGCTTTAAGGGGTTCGGTGTGCAAAAATAAACTTTTGGGTCATTCAGGGACTAAAAGTGTCAAAAAGTGCACAAGTTTGCATTTTCGCGCATAACTTACGTTCTGAATATATCCGGACATCCAAAAATTTATGTAAGCACTAAAATATTTTATTTTAGTGTTTGGCATAAGAAAAATCCATTCGTCACGCAATTTGGATCGTTATTCGCGCTTATGCGCATTCCGTCGTAATTAAGCGAACATCGCGTTCGTACGACCAAACGAACCAACATCCGACATATTTTTGAGCATTTTTCATGTCCACAATGTTTAGGCATCATTTTAGGGCCTTAAAGTTGGCTTTACGGGCCTTAGAAGTGTCGTAAATGGCCTTAAACACGTGCAGGGACCAAAATTGTCATTTGCTGAAACTTATTTCTGATCTGTGCAGGCCAGGTGGCCTGCGTAAGATCTATGTGTATCCTTACGTGGCCCACGTCAGTGTCCCAGAACAGATAAGATCGCTTAATCAGCAGATTCCAGCTGTTTAACCCACAACCACATACTCACACTTGCTCTTTCAGCTGATTAGGGGCCATTTTTAGTCACCATAACTTTCCAACAAGTGTACGCATGAGATTCAATCACATTTTCCAAGAAACGATCTTAACGGTTCAGGAAATACTATAAATACCCCACCCCCATTTGCTTCAAACTCACAAGAATCTGATCTAAAAGACTCTAAGTTGGAACCATTGTTTCATACCTGAGTTATTTTGATCTAGATTAGCATTCGGGGACCCTTCGTAAGTATTCTTTCGTTCTTTTCTTTCTTTTATTGCTTTTCGAATCCGAAAGTCAAACTTTGTTTGACTTTCTGCGTTGACCAGTTTATGGTCAATGCGAAGTTCGTTTGAACTTCGCAACGTTATTGTAATCACGATGGTTATAGTCCCTTGTGACTATGCCTACTGATTTCCACGTTGTCTAGGGTCGTAAGGGTAAGCGATCTAATAAATCGCTTATACCTTCGAACCCGATCCATTTGGTCGATCATTAGGATCCGACCAAATACATTAGGTGACCATAGTGTATAGGGAATAGCCTTCCGAGGTTATACCTTATGGTCACATCGTTTAAGTAGTTGTATGATAGGTAGTTTATATGCCTTAGGTAAATTACCAGAATACCCTTTTCATGTATAATTGGTAATTTAGCATATGTAACCTAAACTTTTGTCACATAACTGATTATGCAACATGTTTAGGCATATAACACTTGTCATAGGACTAGTTAGGCGGTCCGAACGCGTTTCACGCGAACGACGCGTTAAAGTAGCATAAGCTACCTAAACGGGTCGTAATGCGTCGTAAGCACTTAGGTTAGGTTTCTTTTAGTATGTAGGCTTTGTTAAACCATATAACACGAGTCTCCATACTCGTTTGGTTTACGAACCCTCATTCTATCTAAATCCTCCGATATAGGTCCAGTTTATTAACATAGTTACCTATATTAGGTGCCGTTTGATTTCCGTGATCTCTAGCATTGCTTGGTGGTTATCCTAGGACTTCTGAGCAATCTCAAGTGAGTACATAGACCCCTCTTTTACTGTTTTCCAAACTGTTTTGGGGTGAAACACATGTGCCTACTTGTTACTTTCATGCTTTCCTGTTTTCACATCATATACTTCCTATGTTCATTAGTACATTTATAGTACATAATTTCATTACATTTTATGCTATGTATGCCCATTGCGTGCGTACTTAGTACATTGCTTTACATTTACATTTTATGCTATGTATGTCCATTTGTTGCATACTTAGTACAGTTGTTTTCATAACATGTTTACATTTGGTATGACATTTGGGTTGTTTACAATGGAACAATACATTCATTAACATTAGCTACACCGTTCGTTAGTAGGTAGTGGTACCATAGGAATTGACAACTCCCGTTCCTGAAATCCTGGGTAGGTTTGGATTGGAAGGAATGACCGAATTCGATATACATAACTTAGATAAACCTTTAAATTGTTTAAGGGTTCATCGCCACAGTCTCAAGGCTTGGATGTATGCATTTTCACAACACCGCATAGATGTTTGTATCAGTATAGCATGCATTTTCCACAAAACATAACTTTGATTTATACCAAGTTTTACTTCAATACTTTGTTTTGTGCATTTTACCTATGGTTTAGTTGATGCATTTCACTAGCCATACATATCATTTTGGTTACACATTACATGATTTACATTTGACACATAAACATTTTCGACATTGGTTATACATTGCATGATTTACATTTTGACATAAACATTTTGACATATTATTCAATACATTTGGCAATTGGTTTAAACATAGACAACTTACATTGGTGGTTTGTTTGGGTAAGTGATTTAAGTAACGAGGCGTGTGTAATATGATACAAGCATGGTGGATACGCCGCTGGTACTTCCTATATATAAGTGATTGTATGGTATTACATATCGTAGCGTTATTTGAATCATTTCAATTTGGACATATAACATTTTATACAAATAACATACTTTTCACAATACATTGTTTTTCAAACAACTTATCTTATACAAACTCATCTTACATGGTTATTCATTTAACCTTACATTTATTTATATATATCATCTAATCTTATCGTTTTTCAAATGATTTACAAGGCAAAGCAAATTACAAGGTTCATGACTAAACATTTTCTTAAACAATAAGTCATGAATCCTATTTTCATAAACCTATGTATCTCACAGGCATTTTTATGCTGACGTACCTATTTTCACATGTGTTTCAGGATATGATGCATAGGATCTATCAAGATACACTTAGGCGTACTTGGGCCTTAGCGACAATAAAAGATGCAAGACTAGTTATTTATGTTATGTTTCTCTGATTGTCAAGACATTGTAACTCTTTTATTCAATAAAACAATATTTCAATTTCCATGTGTTATGAAACAATGATTCTGTTACAACACTCCCCGATGTTTCCGCCACGTTTTGTTGTTTTACGTGGTCGGGGTGTGACAACGCCCGTCCTCTGCGTCACGGTGTGAGGCTTGATAAACCTAAATAGCGCTATCTAACTAATGACCCGCTCGCCATTGGCCCGGCGATTAAGTCGATATAAAAGTGAGGGACTTCATGATAGAGTTGTTGGTCTAGTATTAGCGTTGTCACCCTTCAATAAAGAGGATGTAGTACGTGTCCCCAAACCAGGAGATCACGCAGGTTCCGTGTTGTCACCCTTCAATAAAGAGGATGTAGTACGTGTCCCCAAACCAGGAGATCACGCAGTTTCTGATTTAATCCTTTACCCATTCCCAACCACCGGGAATCCCATGCCTTGTAGAAAGTGTGAACTCACCTTTGGTTTGCTCGGTAGAATTAGTTTACTTGTCTAACAGTTGATCAAACACACCCTAAAAGGGTTACCGATAACAGTCAGTTTCTTACACACATAGATCACATATCTTTATTATGCAAGTATGAACAAGCTTGGCACATATTATCACACGAGTTATAGCGAGTATTCAAGTTATATACACCTTCACATCACAAATTCATACTACACTAAACATGCATCAGATAACATCACGTTTAATTCCGTTTTGGTCACACCCTCGACAATGCAACCCATACCCTAACAATTTGTGTTGGACCAGACTAGTGTGGCCCAACAGTGCAACGGGCCCCAAGACCACACAAAACACATATATTTCAACACGTATGATCTCATACTTCACCTATTCTGTTTTGACAATTTTAGTGCGGCCCATTACTAATAACCAATCCAATAACTCTAACAATCCATTTAACAAATATCAGCCCAACTAATATATATGCAACCTGTTAAAGTATTCGGCCCAAACATATGTGCCATTCAATACCAATGTGCAATTACTTATTCAGTCCGGCCCAACATGAAAGATTGTGCTATTCACTTAATAACAAACAACCTCTACCCGACCCACACATTATGTTATGTGATCCAAATTTACACACTGCTTTGTTTCTACCAGTTATTTCCTTAGAGCTTCTACAATTTTATGATGTTATATATGTTCCCAAATCACTTTCTAATATGTATATTATACACAACCAGAATCCCCATACCTTTAATTCATTAACCCACCACACTACCCTACACATTAGATTTCTCCTGACATAATGCAACATATATGTAGTTTCGGGTAAATAGGGGAACTATGTACTCACCTTTGGGTGCGTTTTTATGTGTTAGTGCATACGTTTGTCGACTTCGTCTTGTATCGAGTCTTGTATTAGATTAGATAGATCAGGGCACGTAGTACGAGAAAAATGTTAAATATGTGTTGAAGGGTATTTCGCACGAAATGACAATATGTCATTTCGCACGAAATCAAATGGTGCTTTCGCATAAAATAGTGATTTCGTGTGAAATTGATTTCGTGTGAGTTAGTTCCGTGCGAAATAGCCATGCCTATAAACACTTGAGGTGCCTTGTCATTTGTAACTTTCCGGTTTGAGAGCCGAAGTGCTGACGAAGTGTCTACTCGCTGTAAAACGTTGTTATATCAATCAAAAGACAGTTTAAAGTGAATTGCTAGCTGAATTAACTCGATACGTTTGTTTTCGCCTCTCGTATTGAGGAAAAACTCTTCTGAACGACTCGTATCAGAGCTCAAGAGGAAGAGTTCTTACAAATTCAGCTTTAAAATCTAATTTCTACACCTTCTTTTTCAAAATTAACAAGTTTTCACAGATAAAATGGCTTGATTTTCTCACATTATATGCGAAACTGTGTTTTAACAAAGCCTTGACCGAATTGGACCTAAAATCGGACTAAAATCTGTTCAATTTTGATAAAAACAGTTCGAGATGATGACATCAGCAGTATTTCGTACGAAATAGGAGTTTCATTTCGTACGAAATAGCATATTCAGGGTCGTTTCGCACCAAGTTGGTATTTCGTTTGACCTTTTCGCACGAAATCACCTATTTCGTTTGAAAGTGTGGTATTTCGCACGAAAACAGTTATTTCACACGAAAACAGTGTTTTGTATCAGATTGGGTATTTCGTTTGAACAAGGTCATTTCGTGTGAAAGTTGATTTCATTAGAGATTGTCATTTCGCATCAGAAGTTCATTTCGTTTGAAGTGTATTTCGCTAGAGTTGATTTCGTTTGAAAAACTGAATTTGTGAAAGTTTTAAAACCGAATCATGGAAGAGGAATTTTACAACGCCTTTGCAACTCCGATTAGCATTGCACAAAACACAATGTTGGAAAATGAAACGGGCACTATGCAAAAACCGCCAAAGCTTATGAATATCGAGGAGTATAAGGGTTGGGAGGAACGATTCAAAAATTGGGTTCAAGCAAATTATTTGAATGCTTGGGAACGTGTTGAAATGAAATATGTTAGACCGATGAATGATGATGAAGAGGTTATTGCAATTAAAGATCTTAGTGCTGAAGATAAAAAGAAATACAAAGATGAAAAAATGATGACAAGTCTTTTGCATCAAGCTGTGAAAGAAGATATCTTGGTTTTATTGCCACATAATGGAACTGCATACTCTATCTGGAAAGCATTAAAATCAAAGTTTGTTGGAAGCAAAAAAATGATCAAGAACAAAAAGTCACTTTTAAAAAAAGAGTTTGATTTATTTGGTGGTTTGAGAATTGAAAGCACTAAGCAGATCATTGAAAGATACTGCAATTTGTTAGTCAACATGAAGAGAGTGAGCATCACAAAGGATAATGAAGAGTTGATTGAAAAACTGGCTGATGCGTTGCCACTTGAAACTTGGGGCACATATCTTATGATGTTGAGGAATTATAAGGATTTTGGCAATCTAACACTTAGTAAGTTCATTGAAAAAATTGAAGCCCAAGAGATGGAACAAAGGAAGATATCAAGAATGAAGGATTTTGATGGTGAACAAGATATCAGTCTTTATTACAAAGGAGGTATCAATGATAAAACCAACATGTCACCAAAGGTTGAAACTGCATTCAATGCTAAGAGTTCATCTGGAGGATCATCTAAAGGATCAAACAGCAAAACGGGATATTCTTCATATTCATCATTTGATCCAAACTTATCAACAATAAAAAATGGCAAAGTTATTCAATGCAACATTGCATTAAATCTTGAAAATGATCAAAATTATTCGGAAGAAACTGCAAAAAGTCACATGTCTTTGTTGGTGACTGTGTTAGAATCATATGGTAGTTTGGTTGCAGGTCGGATCGGAAATCCAATGTTGACAAAAGAGGATTACGATCAGATTGATTCTGAAGAGATGGAATTAATGGATATAAAGTGGTGTCTTGCGAGTGTTTTGAGAAGAGCTGAAAAGTTTAAATAAATTACGGGAAGAGATGATTTCCGTGATGCAAATGTTTCTACTTTAGGATTTGATAAATCTAAAGTTACTTGTTTTCGTTGCAGGGAAAAAGGACACTTCAAGAGAGAGTGCACAAACCGTGAAGCAAGTGGAGCTCAAAATCCGTTCAACAACAATGATTACTATCGAAAGCAATTTATCATCAAGTTGCTCAACAGTCGCATCAACAAGAACCACAAACTGCACATGCTAAGAAGGCTATTGAAGAGTCATCAAAGAGAGCTCTTTATGGTATAATAGATCAAGATGATGAAAAATTACCAGAAGGTTTTAGCTGGGAAAATTTTAGTTGGGATAATTTTTGTCCGGATAAAGAGATTTTAAAAGCCAAAGCTTTTGTTGCTCGAGTTGCTGAAGACAGTGATAATGATGATGATTATTATGCAAAAAGAATGGAAGAGCATTTAAGATTGATGGAAGAGAGTGATAGTGATGATGGAAAAATTCGAAAGAAAAATAAGAAAGTTAAGAAACATGTCAGCAGTGATGATGAAGAAGTTCCTGTGATAAAGAAAAAGGTAAACGAAGTTCCAGCTTTCAAAATTGAAGCAGAAGTTGATGCACAAAAGATTTCTATGAAATGTTAAAACTGTGAAGCAGTGAAGAAGCAAAACAGTACTTTGATTCATAACATGAACAGATTGAAAGAATCCTATGATGTTCTGAACAAAGCAATGAATCAGTACAATCAGTCAAGCAGTGAACAAGCAACAGCAATGAAAACACTTCAAGGAGCTTTCATGACAAAGCAGAAAGTTATCAATAATTACATTGAGAAATGTGTTGTGCTTGAACAGCAACTGGAAACTCAGAGGATTGAAACAGAAAGAGTAAATAGGTTGTTAAATAGTTACTCATGTACTTCTTATGTTATTGACAGGATTTATCCAACAGTGGAAGGCATGAAGGCATTTGAAGAAGAGGATACTGAAGAAAAGAATTCTGGTAAGAAACCTAGTGCCAGTTATACAAAGTGTCCGCCTCCGCTTGAAAATGGATATTCTCCATGAAATCCAAATTCAGAAAGAGTCAAAAAGGCAACCAACTTACAGTGGGAGTCTGAGTCTTCAGAAAATTGCCAGACAACATTTATGTCACTTTCACATCGTCTGACACTGATCATGAGTCCGAGTTAATAAAGAAAGTGGTCGATCAGGTGTTGGATAAAGATGAAACCAAGGAGTCTAAGTCAGAGTCAAAGTTTGAGTTCAACACTTAAAGTCCAACAGTCAAACAAGATAAACGGGTTTACAATAAAGAGTTTTTGTTATCAAAATCTAATTTGAAAGATGAACCAATCAAAGTGGCATATACTTTGATTGATTCTGACAAATTATATTCTGATGAAGAATCTTCAATAAGAGTTGTCAAAACCGAAATGATCAAAAAGGTTTTCAAACTAACAGAAATTAATATTTCTGAAATAAAAGATGTAAATCTTTCTGAAAAACCTAAAAAATACACCTCAAGAGTTCAACAAAGAGAAAACAAGAAAAAGGGTTACAGCTCTGGTTCAGGTTTTCAAAAGAAACCAAACCATAAAGGTAATTTCAAAAGGAAGGGTTTAGGATTTATTCCACCAAAAAATCATAAAAATGAGAAAACTTATAAATCAAAAACTGTATTTGTTTCAGGGATATCATCTGAAGAAGAAGAAAAGGAGCAATTGTTCAGAAAGCAGATAAACAAAGAATTCCTTGCAAAGAAGCAAGAGGAAATGAAGAAGGAAATTGTTCAGAAAAAGGAGACAAGAACTTGTTTTCAATGCAAAACAGTTGGTCATATTGCCAGGAATTGTCCAAAGGCAATCCAAACAAAACAGGGAGTTTCTTTTAAACTGAAAGAAAAGATGATTAAGAATAAACCACCAACTAAACCTTTTATAGTTTTAAAAAATTCGAAATTTGAGATTGGTGAATGTTCAAAAGGTTTTTATAAAAGAAAAGCAAATATTGACAACCAAAAGTGGGTTGTTAAGAAATCTGATGATAGTTCTAGCAATGATTCTGATTCGTCAAAATCAGAGGAGCTATTTTCTGGCGATGAATCTAATTCCACAAAATCAGAGGAGCCACAAGTTGAAACAAAAGTTGATAACTCAGTACCACCAATGGATGATGCAAATTTTCCACCTTTGCGGGCTGAAAATTTTAAGAAGAAAATTGGTAAAATTGAGATTTCAATTCAATTTTTCTCCGAAAAGAAAGATTTTGATGTTGAAAAAGCATTTAACCCCAAAGTGAAACATATTTTTGGTAAAATGGTTGATGGGAAGGTCAAAGGGGTGAAGGAATTTTATGAGAAGAAGATGAAAGGAAAGAAACCGAGTGTTGATAACTCGGAATCTCCCAACGCCTGTCAGGCTTGGGATAACTTCCTTAACTGAAAAACCTGACTTGCCGGAGCTTCCAGGTTGGTAAGTGTGAAGCAGGTATCGGCATTATTATAATTTTGTGTGTTTGTGAAGACTTACAGGTGGTAAATCAGGGACATTAAGTTGTACTTGATTTTCTACAAGTGGTATTTGTTGGTTGATTTTTAAAATTGTTATATTTTTCAAAAGGTTAAAGATGAAAGAACAAGATGATGAATTGATCCCCTAACCTATAAGTGGTTTTATAAAATCAACAAAACTAATTTTCCGGAAAAACCATTTGATTAAAACAAACTTAAGTGTTTTGAAATCATAATGGGAAAATAGTTTGTTGAAAGGGGGAGTTCTGATTGTTTAAGCCAAGTGGAAGGCAAATTGAAGCAATTCACAACAGTTGTCATTTTATTTGTACAGTTTGTTTTCAAACTGTTTTTAAATGGTTTTGAATTTTAGGGGGAGTAAGAAATTTCAGAAAATCCAAAAAAAAATTAGAAAATTTGAAAAGTAAAAAACATGATAAAATGAAAAATGAGTTTTGTTGTGAAAAAGAGGAAATGATAGTACATCAGTGGACTATCACAGCATGCTAAAGAATTGAAAAGTTAAATGTGATAAACGGTCTCACTGATGATGTGCCAGTAGGTTTTTACACATTTAGTAGATTGTGTCGAGATATAAACCTAAATTTCAAACTTACTTATATCGTGGGGAACATCTCTCGGATATATGGGTAACCCCCGAAATCTTGTTTGAAAGGTCCCTTTTTCTGAGATACTAGGTCTTTATACTCAGTGATATCTAGGGAATTATCCCGGGACTTCTGATTTTGCGGAAGCAATGGCCTAGTCCCCGTATAATACTTTACGTTTGCTTGAAATATAGCATCACCCTCAGTACAAAAAATGATGAAACATTGCAAAATGCTAATCATGTGCTGTTGAAGAAAAGATTCTCTAAAGGGAACACACCTAAAGTCGAAGCCATCATCTCTCTAATTTTGCGGAAGCAATAGCCTGAGCTCTCATGGCCCTCGCATTTAACCCTTTACAGATATCATCTAGGTATACTCACCTGTAAGACTGAATATTGGGATCTGGATACGGGAGTATATTCTGAGGTGGAACACGTGAATAAGTTCAAGTCTCTAAAACATTAATCTCGTATCTCGAAACAGTTGAACTTTGTGTGAAAATTTAAGTGGATCAGTATACTGACAATCTAAGTGAATCGTTTAGAACTTAAAATGTTTAAAGCTTAATGGTGTTGATGATTTGTCTCATAAACTGATATGATCCTCTTACACAAACTCACAAAAATTATTGTATGTAAATATTTCTTTGTTGCATTTTCTTTCAAATTCAAAATTCAAAAAGATTTTAAGTATGTTTTAGCATAAATTTTGAAAAATTCAAAAAGATTTTTGACAACTGATGCTGAAAAGCTGATTTTCAAAATTCCAAGTGCTAAACATGACGACAACAGGTTTGGGAGAGTTTGTTTGAGATGTTTGAGATGAAAAATGGTTTAAAATAAAAAAGAAAAATGTTATTTCTTACTAGTGGTTCATCAGAGATTAACATTGTAAAATCATTTCTTAATTGATCATTTTCTGCAAGTGGTATTTAAATTTGTGAAATTTATTGTGAGGTAGAATTTGTGCAGGAATGAAGCTTGGAAAGAGTCAGGTTCCGATTTCTAAGGATCATGTGGTTTCAAGAGAGCCAGGTTTAGATCCTGAATAGTTGTGTGTAAGAGCCAGCCACAGATCTTAGGATAAAAGATGTGAGAGTCAAGTTCTGATTCAGAATCTGATGTTCATGCAAGCTGATGATGCTGATGAATTTAAGGAATCAAGAGATCTGATCAAGAGAATTAGGGAGAGACTAGAGCCAGGTCGAGATACTGGAGATGAAGAGAAGAAAGAGATTGAGGATGCTTTACATTGTTAGATACTTTGAAAGAGGTCGAGGAGACTGATAAAGACTAAAGATTGAAGACTCGACACTTAAGACTTCGTCAACATCCGAGGGGGAGTCTGTTAGTGCATACGTCTGTTGGCTTCGTCTTGTATCGAGTCTTGTATTAGATTAGATAGACCAGGGCACGTAGTACGAGAAAAAGTTTAACATAACAAAATGTTTAACGGATTGGCATAGCAAGAACGTTTAACACATTGGAAGGGATAAGAAATTTAGATCACACGATTAAATGTTACTAACCTTGAAAGTTCGGGTTGTCACATCATCCCCAACTTGAAGTGTAACAACTGTGCTTGTAATCACTATGAACAGTTCTATTATCAATAAAACAATGTTATTTGATCACAATGTTTGTTTTGTTATGTTTTACATTTTTCATGTTTTGACTTTTGATCAATTTCAAACTCTATATCACTTTCTGGAGAGTTATACGCAAACTGGTGCGTAAACGTACTCAGTTTAACGCGACAAATACTACGGAACAGCAACATATACTCAACATACCTTAAATAACCTTTAAATAACTTAGAAATAAGTTTTAAAGGCTTTGGTATGGCAAAAACAAGTTAATTCGCTTACAGGGACTAAACTTGACAAACTGCGAAAGTATGTCAATTTGAACTGTAACGAACATTCCGGAACATGATCATAAGTTAAACACACCTTAAATATCCTTTACATAGCTTATAAATAGGCTTTGAGGGGTTCGGTGTGCTAAAATAAACTTTTGGGTCATTCAGGGACTAAAAGCGTCAAAAAGTGCACAAGTTTGCATTTTCGCGCATAACTTACGTTCTGAATACATCTGGACATCCAAAAATTTATGTAAGCATGACTATATTATGCTTTAATGTTTGGCTTGTCAAAAATCCATTCGTTGCGTCTTTTGGATCGTTTTTCGCGCTTATGCGCATTCCGTCGTAATTAAGCGAACATCGCGTTCGTACGAGCAAACGAACTGACATCAGACATATTTTTGAACATGTTTCAAGTCCACAATGTTTAGGCATCATTTTAGGGCCTTAAAGTTGGCTTTACGGGCCTTAGAAGTGCCGGAAATGGGCTGAATACACAACAGGGACCAAAACTGTAATTTCTGATCTGCAACTCTCAGGCAGCCCGCCTGAGTTTCTTCACATCCTGACGCGGGCCGCGTACGCATGTCTGATCAGATTAGAATGAACAGTCAGCATGATCCAGCTGTTTTAAACACAACCACAAGCTTTGTTGGACCGTTGTATGACCCTAAAACGTCAGTCAAGGTAGTTCAACTCAGTTTACAGAGGCGGAATCAAAGTAAACTAAGTCATAACAGCTCTAATCCTTTTAATCTTTCTTTTCTGATTGATTTGAGTGCTTGTACAAGGTTTTCTGATACAGATCCGTCAGCACTTCATCACACGTACAATGACAACATGATTACGCTTCAAATGACCACACCCCTATATATAGGGCACTTGATTTCGCTTGAGGATGTCTGAAGCGAAATCTTGTATGTTGATTTCGCTTCAAGCATTAACAAACCCTACTCAAGCGAAATCTTGTATTCAACAAATAAAAACCCTAAATTAAACCCTAATGTGTGTTCTTTCAATCATTTCAATCAATCTAGACACAAGACCTAATGCAGACGAAGTCAACAGACATTCCATGCACTAACAAACTCCCCCTTGGATGTTGACGAAGTCTTTGGCTTCAAGTCTTTGTCTTTCACAATCTTCAACCATTGTAAAAACTCTCATCAATCTTTTTCTTCAAGCTTTAAACTTTAAACTTCAATCTTCCCTTTGACTGTTGATCCAGACTCCCCCTTTCACAGACTCCCCCTCTCAATATGCAAGAATCTGAGATATCTGGTTCAAGCTTTGTCAACAAGCTTCTGTTGGAAATAATGAAGTCCAATCCTGTTTCTCAACAAACAAACATAACCATTCTATCTTTTCAACAATAAAACACAAACTCAATCAGCTAAAGCAATCCACTCAAGTATTCAAGTTCAAATTAATGATCCTGATTACTCAATTAATCTACCAAGTTCAATTTAATGACCTTGGTTGATCATTTGACGAATCAAACTGATTTTAAAACAGCATTTTCAAACATTTTCTGAAAATAACAAGTATCAAGTTAATGAACTTGTTTTTGTCATATCAAAACAATCCAAACTTCTTCAAAGTAAGCTCTCCTCATTCTTCAGTCCAGAATCTCCTGCATCTGCTTCAAACATCTGAGAATCCAACAATCAACTCACCACTTTGGTTTGTCTAAAATAAAGCAGAAATAAAATCTTTTTGGATTTTAACAAAGTGTTCTAAACTAAGAAATGAAATACAGAAAACTTAAATTGCAGAAAGTAAACAAAGTAAACTATTTACAAACATATTTTTGTGAGCGTGTCAGGGAATCATATCAGCTTTTCAGACAAATCACAAGTACCATTAAGCTACATTTCATACTTAGACTTAAACAATTTACCTCGATTGTCGATATACTGATCCATCTTAAATTCCCATACAAATTTCAATCTATTCAGGATACGATTTAGGTGAATTAAGAACTTAGATCATTCATGTGTCCCACCTCTTGAATATACTCCCGTATCCAGAATCTCAATAATCAGTCTTACAGGTGAGAATACTACAATGATATCTGTATATAATTTAGGTATGCGAGGGCCGAGGGATCTCAGATCGATACTTCCGTATACGCAGAGAGATATCAGCTTCGACTTCTCGGTGTGTCCCCTTTAGAGGATCTTTTTGCTTTCAACAGCAGCATATATCAATTTTATTGTTTCAGCATGCTGAGGGTTTAATGCTGTGTTCCAAGCATTTCAGCAAGTATTAGCCAGGGACTAGGTCAGAACTACCGTTCAGCAGAAGTCCCGGAATAATACCCCAGACATCATAGAGTATAAAGACCTAGTATATCAGATTAAGAGACCTTTCAAACGAGATTTCAGGGGTTACCTATATATCCAAGTAGTGTTCCCCACGAATTCACAAGTTTGAATTTAGGTTTATATCCCGAATAAATCTACTAAATGTGTGAAAACCTATCGACACATCATCAGTAAGATTGTTTAACTCTTTTATACTTTACACATCTTTAGCATACCGTGACCGTCAAGCCGATGTACTATCATTTTCCCCATATACACAAGCTCTTTTCAGATTTTATCATGTTTTTGTATTTTTGCATTTTTTACTGTTTTTGTATTTTCTGAAAATAAACTATGTACAAACATCTACTCCCCCTAAATACCAAAACAAGTAAAAATTCGACAAACCATTGCAGATTGTTTCTCATCTTCATCCGCAACAGTACCCTCATCAACGCCAATAATGCCATCCGACACCGACAGAAGCTTCATACCGTTCAGTTTTAACAAATATTTAAACCGATTTTTATCAAAAGCTTTGGTATGTAAATCAGCTTTCTGTTCGTCAGTGTGGATTTTCACAATTCGTATCAACTTTTTCTCAAAAAAATCACGAATAAAGTGATGACGAATTTCTATGTGTTTCGTTTTAGCGTGATGTACTGGATTTTTAGTTATATTTATTGCGGCCTCATTATCAACAGGTGTGTTAAGAAACTGCAAACCGTAGTCGCGCATCTGTTGCTGTATCCACAAGATCTGAGAGCAGCAACTGCTAGCAGAAACATACTCCGCTTCACATGTAGATAACGCCACAGACGTTTGTTTCTTACACTGCCAGGTAACCAATCTAGGACCAAAGAACTGGCATCCTGCAGTTGTTGATTTTGAATTGACTTTGCAGCATCCGAAATCCGAATCGGAATACCCTTCGAGCGTAAAATCACCTTTCCTAGGATACCACAACCCCAATGAAGGAGTTCCTTTCAGGTAGCGCAATATCCTTTTCACAATAATCATATGTGATGCTCTCGGGTTAGATTGAAATCTTGCTGCGAGGCACGTTGGGTACATAATATCAGGACGTGAAGCAGTTAGGTACATTAAAGAACCTATCATGGATCGATAAAATGTTTCATCAGCCTTGTCTCCGGTGAGATCTGGATGAATCCCATGATTTGTTGCAAGTGGGGTAGCAGCTGGAGTAGAACTTGACATCCCAAATTTCTCTAGAATATCATGAACGTACTTTGACTGATGAATGAAAATTCCCTCAGGAAGTTGTTCAACTTGTAATCCCAGAAAGAATCTCATCTCCCCCATTGATGACATTTCAAATTTCTGCTTCATCACTGATTCAAAATCTTTGCATAGATTTTCATTCGTCGACCCAAAGATTATATCGTCCACATAAATCTGTACTATCAGCAAATGACCATCAACGACTTTAGTGAAGAGAGTGGCATCCACAGTTCCACGTATGAACTTGTTAGCGAGTAGGTGTTGAGACAAAGTCTCATACCAGGCTCTCGGTGCTTGGTGTAGACCATACAACGCTTTGTCCAATAAGTAGACTTTGTTTTTGTGGATTGGGTCAGTAAAGCCCGTCGGCTGACCAACATAAACCTCCTCTTTAACCTTCCCGTAAAGAAACGCCGATTTAACATCCAACTGATATACTTTGAAATTCTTCCAAGACGCAAATGCAAGAAAAATTCTGATTGCCTCTAGTCGTGCTACAGGAGCATAGACTTCGGTAAAATCAATCCCCTCCTGTTGACTAAAGCCCTGAACAACGAGTCGAGCTTTGTTCCTTACGACAACTCCTCTATCGTCCCTCTTACACTTAAACACCCACTTAGTGTTAATTTTTCTTTGACCATCCGGCAAATCAACTAACTTCCACACTCCCAATTTCTCGAATTGACTAAGTTCCTCCTGCATAGCATTGACCCAAGAGTCTTCAGTAAGCGCCTCTTTGTAAGTTCTTGGCTCAACCTGCGAGATAAAACAACTCAAAGAAAATTCAGTTTGCAAAGGAGCAACTTTTGTATAAAAACATGTAAGCCCTTTATCAATCTGATTTCGAGTGCGAACTCCAGCTTGTAATTCTCCTATGATCAACTCCTCTGGATGATATGAAAAAGTTCGCGGCATCACTTCACTTTGAACATCTACATTTCCCTCCAGATTAGTAACATTCTGCTCTGCATCTTGTTCACCAACTTGGTTTGTTTGACTTGAAATCTGAATTTGCTCCCCCTCAGAATCTGAATCACCATGATCAAAGACTGGCATATTTTCAGCTTCTAGATCATCATTCTGAACCGACTGATTATCCTGAGCAACTTCATTCTGTTGGACATCATCATGTTCACCAGCATTACTTGGACCTGCTTCATCATCATTTGAAGTTTCCCGTGGTCTTCTCGAATACTCAGCTGGGAATCTTAGCTGCGATTCATATTCACGCAAAATATCCAACTCATCAAAAAAATCTTCATCATCCTCTGATTCTTCTCTCATGTCAAACGAATCCCAAAGTTTGTCATAATGATAACGCCATGAATCACCAGGATTCTGCGGCGGCATAGTATAACCTTGACATTCAACATTTGCAGCTTCAATAATCCGCTTCTCACTTGGAACGAAGACACGTCTCAATGGATTTGAATAACCAACAAATATACCCTCAATGCACTTCGGACCAAACTTTCCAAAAGGCTCTATAACCGTACAAGGTGACCCGAACGGTTCTAGATACTTCAAATTCGGTTTGCGGTTATTGATTAGCTCAAAGCATGTTTTGTTAAACTTCTTGACAGTTAGAACCCTGTTGAGCGTATAGCATGCGGCGGAAACAGCTTCAGCCCAAAAATTAATCGGTAACTTTGAATCTGCGAGCATAGTTCTAGCCGTCTCGATTAGCGTCCGGTTTTTGCGTTCTGCGACTCCATTCTGCTGCGGAGTGTACGGAGCACTAAACTCATGCAAAATACCTCTTTCATCACAAAATTCTTCCATCTTGCTGTTCTTGAATTCGGTACCATTATCACTTCGAATTTTCTTGATACTCCTTTGGTACAAATTCTCTATCTTCCTGAACAGTGCCATCAAACTGTCAAATGTTTCATCTTTTGTCTTCAAGAAAGAAACCCACGAAAATCTGGAATAATCATCAGTAACGACCAAACAATAGTAATCTCCTGTAACACTTTTAACATTCACTGGACCAAACAAATCCATGTGAAGTCTTTCCAAAGGTCTCGAAACTGAATTGACTTGCTTTGTAGGGTGTGACTTTTTCTTCTGCTTGCCTTTGACACAGCTAATGCACTCCCCTTCCAGATGAAAACCTTTGATATTAACACCCAATACCAAATCATTGTGCACCAAGTGATTCATCTTCCTTAGGTGAATATGCCCCATCTTTCGGTGCCACAATCTGGATTCTTTCTCAGTTGCTCTAGACACAAAACAATGTGCTTGACCAGTAGATGTAGTTGCTACCGACATGTCTAACACATATAAATCATTCACTCTAGGTGCCCTCATAATAATCCATTCTTCAGGAATAACAAAACCAGGTTTCAAAATCAAACACTCTTTATCAGTGAAGTGAGTAGTATACTGATTGTCACAAATCTGCGAGATACTAAGTAAATTGTTCTCCAGCTCAGTGATGTAGTTAACTCTCTCAAACGTCACAATCCCATTGGACAACGTTCCTTCACCAACAATTCTTCCACCTTCATGACCAGCAAATCCCACATAACCACCATTAATGTTCTTCACATCATACAGCAACGCAGTCTTCCCTGTCATATGTCGAGATGCGCCACTATCCATAATCCATCTGGATATCAGTTGTGGAAGATCCTGCACAAAACAAACTACGACTTAAACAACTTCAAGAAAGATGCCGATTCATGCTTCGCAAACCAGGAAGCTCCGGCAATTCAAACTGCTTATTCAAACATGGTGTCCACCCAGGCCTCATCAGCCTTAGGTGTAGCCTTGACTCTCGCAATTTGAATTTTGAAATTTTTAGCCTTCAAAGGCGGAAAATTTGCATCATAATTAACCGTAATTGATTCTTCAGCCTTTTTCACTTCATCAGTTGAACTTTTCATTTCACCTTTTGGTTTCCAAATCTGTTCAGTTAATGCAACCCGTTTATAAAACTTGTCATTTTGATTTACCAACTTCTTAACAGGTTCATTTTTTGCCTTTACATTGTTGATTTTAATGTTTTGCTTCTCAACCACTTTCTTCTCAACATACATTGGTGATTTACCCTTCACATCAACCTTCTTTTGTTGAACCTTCACAGCTTCAGTCCTAGGCTTCACATATGTACACTTTCGTGCAATATGACCAACTTGTTCACATCTAAAACAAGTACGAGTATCAGCTACTCGACTCGTGCCTTCAGACTGAGCCTGTGAAGCTCTTTTCTCAAAGAACTCTTCATTCGATTTTGAAAAGATTTCATTTTTCTCATCAGAAAGTAACCTTGAACCATTCACAAACACCTTCTTTTCTGTAAACCTCTTGTTTTGAAAACTCTTCTTCCGATAACTGTTACCACCCCGATAATCACCCGACCAATTGTTTCGATTGTTATTGTAAAAACGTGGTGAATAAACAGTTTTCTTGTTATAAACCCTGTCTTTCTTTCGACTCAGATTATTCACATCTGACAACTCAACTTCAACAAGTTTGAAAACATTTGTCAATTTGTTCATGTTAACATTCTCTATTGGAAACTCTGAATCCGAATACAACTTATCAGATCCAGCCATCTTGTACATCACAAGATCCGGTTCATCACTTAAGTTGTCTTTGGACTTTTGTTTCGGAATGTATTTATCAAAGAAACACCCATCCTCCTCAGAAGTGTCACAATCCGGTTTAAGCACTTTGTCTACCACACTTTTCACCACATCACTTTGGACACCCTCTTCATTGGAAGATGTAAACGTGACATCAATGTTTTCAGGAAGTTTAACTTCACTTTCTTCCTCAATTTCCACCAAACTAGACTGCTTTTTCGTGTAGTTGTCTAAAATTGGAGGTGGAACTTTGTGAAAACCTATACCCGTTCCATCAGAAAACACATCTTCGCCATCTTTGTTTTTCCCTATAGGTTTAGGAACAATATGCTGCAAAACAAAGCTTGCCGATTTATAGCTGTTAAGCTTCAACTGGATTCGTTCATTCTCAATTTCAGCTTCTTGAACTTTAAGTTTCAGTTTAGCAATTTGATCCAGTTGTTCATTAATCGATTCTTCTTTTAACCTCAAAACAGCTCTTAGATGTTCATTTTCTTTAAAAGTTTTGCCATTACGATCATCACTATCTTTGACAATGTTTTTCAATTTCTCAAACTTTTCGGAAATCTGACGGTTTTCAAGAATTAACTTTTCATTTTCAGATTTTAGTTTCTTATGATCCTTTTTATCATTTTCAATTTGAGCCGTTAATTCTTTGTTCCGTTCAGTTGAAGCTCTTACACTTTTGTCACGATCGAGAATCTGATTTTCAACATTTCTAACCTTTGTTGTCAGATTCTGAATTTTCTCATTGTTAAGATACGTGACAGTGCTACAAAAATTGCATTGTTTGGTGCAATTTTTGCAGTCAGCATTCCCTTCAAACTTATTACCTGATTCAATCTTGTTACCTGACGCATTTGTTGACACACTTTGACTGACCGACTCCTTTGACTCAGTAACAGAATTAGGATCTACCTCAAGTGCTTTTGCAGCTAGCACTTTGTCAGCCATCACTCCCAGGTTCTCAGCTGTCAACTCTTGCGTAGTATCAATTATGCCTGTATCAACTAGCTTTTCTTTCTTCTCTTTCTCTTCTTTCTCCTTTCTCTCTTTCTCTTCTTCAATCATTTTCGAAGTTGGTGTTCCCCACCACTTGTGCTGCCAATATTCATCTTCTTCTTTGTATTCCTTGATGATGGCTTCGATATCAAGTGTACTATCATCAATTGCAATATTTCCATACTCATCAAGATAGCACTCTCTATCTGGATCCCATCGATTGGCTCTCCTTGCATTCAGATAGATACGAGAAAGTCTGATAATCTTTGTTTCAGCAACCATCTTTCGGTAATGATATTTCTCTTCTTCAGTACGATCATCTTTCCATGGCTTAGGTTCATCATTGCTTGCCATGAATGCATAACCCACCGCATCTTCTTCTGGTAGAACTTCCTTACTCCAATCATACCCCTAATCATCATAAATCACAGCAAGAGCCCTTGATTTGTCTCTGTTATCTTCAGACTGCTTCAATCTAGGCGGCTCAGATTTATTCTGATGGTAGATTGCCTTTTTGTAATAATCATCTCGAAACGGATTCTCCGACTCATCAGCATACACATTCCTGCATTCCCGTTTGAAATGACCCTTCTGCTTACATTTAAAACAAGTCACTTTTGTCTTATCGAACCCCAGTTTTGTAGACGGACCACCAATCGTTTTTCTCCCTGTAATCTCCATGAAGCGTTGTGCACGTCGAACTGCACTTGCCATTGCCCAACGAATGTCTATCAGCTCCATTTCTTCAGGGTCTATCTGATCGTAGTCTTCTTTCGTCAGATTTGTATTCCCGATTTTTCCAGCCACCAACCCTTCGTAGGATTCCAAAACAGACGCTAGAAAGACCATTTGTTGCTTGGCCGACTCTGCATCAAAATTCTGTGCGTTCTTCAGATCTATAGCGATATTGCAAGAAAACTTCGCATCAGAATGATTTGCAGAAGACGTAGATCCACTGTGATAACCACTATGACTTCCACTGCTTTGACCACTTTGACTTTCTTTTCCGACTGTCGAAACATTTTCAGCAGAAAATGCAGTCTTTGGAGAATTAGCTTTCGGCATCATGCTCTTTGGATAATAAAGATCCAGATTCTGCTGGTAAGATGAATGATTAATCTTGTACGTCTTCTTCAACTCTAGCTCATGACTCTCAAATTTCTCAATCAGCAAATCTAATGTCAGCTTTTCTGGTTCTTTGATAGTATTTTTCAGCATCAACGCATAATATCTCCAATCCATCTCGTCCGGCAATGAATCGAACAATTTGTCGATAAGATCTTCTTCAGGAATATCAATCTCATGTCTCACTAATTCCAGCTTAAGATGACCGAACCGTTCTATCATTTTACACACTGACTCGTTCTTTAAACATCCAAACAGATCAAATTCTTTTCTAAGAAGTTTCTTTTTGTTTTTCTTAATTTCTTGACTACCGACACATTTCTTTTCCAACTTTGCCCATAAGTCTTTAGAATTTGAGTAATCTATCAGTGAAATGATATCTTCTCGCACCGACTGAAACAATAATGCCACACATTTTTGTTCAGCTACGAATGAATCAATTTCTTCAGCTGATCTTAATCCTTCACCATTCTTCTTTCCTTGAGCATAACCATTTTTCATACTCTTCCAGCTAGGAAAAGCAAATGCCATTAACCAATCTTCGAATTTTGTTGCCCACCTGCTATAATCTTCTATAGCCATCAACTTAGGAGGTTTGTTAAACGTTCCAAATGCGCTTTCGGACTCCCAAGCTTCCTTCTTTCTTTCTTTCGGTGGACTTTTGTTTGCATCACTTGAAGACGTTTCGTTGTTTCCGGAATCTCCAGCGAATGCGTACATGTCGCTGAAAGGATTCATGAAAATATCATCCATTTTAATCGTACCTGCAAAATCAATCAAACACTTAGAAAATTTTTAGGTTTTGAAAAATCAGCAAGTTCAAGCAAAATACTTGAAATAAACAGCTTCAAGCGAAATCAGATAACAAACTGATTCAAGCGAAATCCTCAATTTCGCTTCAACTGGTCAGAACCTACAAGCGAAATCAAACAAGACAGTTTCGCTTCAGCTTCAAGCGAAACCCAATAACACTATTTCGCTTCAGCAGTACAACAATAGTTCAAGCGAAAACAACTATTTCGCTTAAGGAAACCTATTTCGCTTCAGCAGACTACAAGCGAAATCGTCCAAAACTTCAGATCTTGAAGCGAAATCAAGCTATATTTTCGAACACCTTTCAAGCGAAACCTAGTTCTATGTCAAATTTTAACATGTTTTAAGCTGAATTTTAGTCCGAATCTTTGTAGGCTTTGTTAAAACTCAGTTTTACACGTTATACTCGAAAATTAGTCCATTTTAACCGTTGGAAATAGTTCAGATCTGATAAATGTAAAAAGAAGTGAGTAGAAAGAAGATAATCTGCTGCTATGGTATGAACTCCCCGTCCTGAGCTCTGATACCACTTGTTGGACCGTTGTATGACCCTAAAACGTCAGTCAAGGTAGTTCAACTCAGTTTACAGAGGCGGAATCAAAGTAAACTAAGTCATAACAGCTCTAATCCTTTTAATCTTTCTTTTCTGATTGATTTGAGTGCTTGTACAAGGTTTTCTGATACAGATCCGTCAGCACTTCGTCACACGTACAATGACAACATGATTACGCTTCAAATGACCACACCCCTATATATAGGGCACTTGATTTCGCTTGAGGATGTCTGAAGCGAAATCTTGTATGTTGATTTCGCTTCAAGCATTAACAAACCCTACTCAAGCGAAATCTTGTATTCAACAAATAAAAACCCTAAATTAAACCCTAATGTGTGTTCTTTCAATCATTTCAATCAATCTAGACACAAGACCTAATGCAGACGAAGTCAACAGACATTCCATGCACTAACAAGCTTACAACTTGCCTATTCAGCTGATAATGATCAATTTGAGCCACCACAACTTTGCAACACTTGTACGGTTGCGATTAAGGCACGTTTTCCATGAAACGATCTTAACGGTGGACCGAATACTATAAATACCCCACCCCCCATGCTTTAAAATCACTAGAATTTTGATTTGAGAAACTCTAAGTTGAAACATTTGTTTCATACCTGAGATTTTTGAATCGAGATTAGCATTCGGGGACCCTTCGTAAGTATTCTTTCGTTCTTTTCCTTATTTTATTGCTTTAGAGTCAGAAAGTCAAACTTTGTTTGACTTTCAGCGTTGACCAGCTTATGGTCAATGCGAAGTTCGTTTGAACTTCGCAACGTGATTGTAATCACGATGGTCATAGTCCCTTGGGACTATGCCTACTGATTACCACGTTGTCTAGGGTCGTAGGGTAAGCGATCTGATCAATCGCTTATACCTTCGAACCCGACCCAGTTTGGTCGATCATTAGGAGCCGACCAAATACATTAGGTGACCACAGTGTAGGGAATAACCTTCAGAGGTTATACCCTATGGTCACATCGTTTAAGTAGTTGTATGATAGGTAGTTTATATGCCTTAGGTAAATTACCAGAATACCCTTTTCATGTATAATTGGTAATTTAGCATATGTAACCTAAATTTTTGTCACATAACTGATTATGTAACATGTTTAGGCATATAACACTTGTCATAGGACTAGTTAGGCGGTCCGAACGCGTTTCACGCGCACGACGCGTTAAAGTAGCATAAGCTTCCTAAACGGGTCGTAATGGGTCGTAAACAATTATGTTAGGTTTCATTTAGTATGTAGGCTTTGTTAAACCAAATGACACGAGTCTCTACACTCGTTTGGTTTACAAACCCTCATTCTATCCAATCATCCGATTTAGGTCCGGTTATTAACATAGTTACCTATATTAGGTGCCGTTTGATTCCGTGATCTTTACCATTGTTTGATTGTCACACCAGGACTACTGAGTAATATCAAGTGAGTACATAGACCCCTCTTTTACTGTTTTCCAAACTGTTTTGGGGTGGAACACATGTGCCTACTTGTTACTTTCATGCTTTCCTGTTTTCACATCATATACCTGCTATGTTCGTTAGTACATTATAGTACATGATTACATTACATTTTATGCTAGGTGTGCCCATTGTGTGCATTACTTAGTACATTGTTTTACATTACATTTCATGCTAGGTGTGCCCATTGTGTGCATTACTTGGTACATTGTTTTACATTACATTTCATGCTAGGTGTGCCCATTGTGTGCATTACCTGGTACATTGTTTTACATTACATTTCATGCTAGGTGTGCCCATTGTGTGCATTAGTTGGTACATTGTTTTACATTACATTTCATGCTAGGTGTGCCCATTATGTGCATTACTTGGTACATTGTTTTACATTACATTTCATGCTAGGTGTGCCCATTGTGTGCATTACTTAGTACATCGTTTTACATTACATTTCATGCTAGGTGTGCCCATTGTGTGCATTACTTAGTACATCGTTTTACATTACATTTTCACGCTATGTATGTTCATTTGATTACATACTTAGTGCATCACATGCTTACATTTTTGGTATGACATTTGGTACGTTTAACATGGAACAATACATTCATTAACATTGATCATGCCATTCGTTAGTAGGTAGTGGTACCATAGAAATTGACAACTCCCGTTCTGGACATCCCAGGGAAAGGGGATGAAAGGAATGACCGAATTCGATATACATAATTTAGATAAATCTTTAATTTGTTTAAGGGTTTATCGCCACAGTCTCAAGGCTTGGATGTATGCATTTTAACAATACCGCATAAATGTTTGTATCAGTATAGCATGCATTTGTTACACAAAACATAACTTTGATTTAAACCGTGTTTTACTTCAATACCTTGTTGTTGTGCATTTTACATATGGTTTAAGTTGATACATTTCACTTACCATACATGACATTTCTGGTTACACATTACATGATCTACATTGAACATAAACATTTTGACATTGGTATACATATTTGGTGGTTTACATTGGACATAGACATTTAGATATGGTTTACACAATAACACTTGACAATTGGTTTGTACATGAACAAGTTACATTGGTGGTTGTTTGGGTAAGTAATTTGAGTAACGAGGCGTGTGTAATATGATACAATCATGGTGGATACGCCGCTGGTACTTCCTATATATAAGTGCTTGTGTGATATTACATGACGTAGCGTTACTTAAATCACTTCAATGTTTGACATATTACATGTTACAAATAACATATTTTTCACAAGACATTGTTTTACAAAACAGTTTATTGTATACAACTCATTTTACATGGTTATTCATTTAACCTTACATTTATTTATACATATCAACTGATCTTATCGTTTTTCAAATGATTTACAAGACAAAGCAAATTACAAGGTTCATGACTAAACATTTTCTCAAATACAAGTCATGAATCCTATTTTCACAAACCTATGTATCTCACAGGCATTTTTATGCTGACGTACCTATTTTCACATGTGTTTTCAGGAGCTTTTCCGTAGGATGTTGATCACGATACTAGGGCGGACCTGTGCCTTAGAGACTAAAAACGAAGATAGACTTGTTTAATTATGTTATAAACTCTTTTGTTTACTGTTCAAGACAATGTAACACCCTTGTTTAATAAATAAATACAACTTTGTATGCCATGGTTATGAAACAATTTATTCTGTTACGACACGCCCCGATGTTTCCGCCGCGATTTGTTGTTTTACGCGGTCGGGGTGTGACAGAAGAGTTGGTATCAGAGCCAATGGTTATAGGGAATTAGGTTATTAGTAATGCTTTGACCTAGACTATAACTTTTCTAGGACCCTAACATAAGTTATCTTGTGTTTAGATCTTAAAACATGTACATCACCTATCCTTAGGTGATTATCAAAACAAGAATCAAAATTTTTCCGAAACGATTTTTGAAAAACAATCATCTGTTTTTGAATGATTTATTACAAGGTTTTGAACCCTCTGTTATATGGTTTTGAACCCTTTTCAGTTTGATTAAATTTTTGGCCTTGTGCCTTCAAATTTTCAAAATCTCGTCAACGTTTTGGGTTATAAATAATGTGAACACGTGCAAACTGGAAGGGTGAATGCCTGTATTCTGAGTTTTATGTCTAGGCAAGCACTTCGTATACATCTCAACCAGACGCGAGACCAGTTGTGCTTACCTGGGAATTCTTGGGATGAGTGTTCACTTATAGGCGAGCATGTCTTCATTATACATTATTTTTGACCCATTTACTTTGATTAGTCACTGTGTGTCGTTTGTTTGCTTTGTGATACGGACGAATGACCACCATCTATGCTGTTTGCAATTCTTGTTTTTATCATCTCATTCTTTTCATCCAATCATCTCACTCGTTTCTTTTCATGTTTTCCTCTTTTAGAATGCCTCCTCGACGCGACAATCTGATAGCAACTGCCGAGCTGGCAGAAATTATTGCGCAGCAGATGGCTGCTCAATTTCCAAATCTCTTTGCTCAATGGAACCAAGCCAACAATAACAACAACAACAATGTTCCATGCAAATACAAGGATTTTAATCAGGCTAAACCACTCAAGTTTAGTGGTTCTGAAGGAGCGACTGGGCTTCTTCAGTGGTTCGAGAGCAGTGAGAATACTTTCCGCCACGTGCAGTGTCCGGATAATCGCAAAGTCGAGTTTGCTTCGAGCGTATTTCAGAAGAGGGCTTTGACATGGTGGAACGGGGTTATGAGAGACCGGGGTGCAGAAGTTGCTCTCGCATAGACATGGGCTGAACTTAGAGCCCTTATGATGAGGGAATTCTGTCCTCGTCATGAGCAGCAAGCTTTGGAGAAGGAATTTGATGATTTGAAGCAGGATAGTGGTGAGCACAGGGCTTATACTGATCGGTTTGAAGAGTTGAGTTTGCTTTGCCCGACTATGGTTACCCCACTCGACAAGGCTATCGAGAGATACATCGACGGCCTACCTGACTCGGTACAAGACATCCTTACTGGTAGTAACCCTGCCACACTCCATCAGGTAACCGAGTTATCAGTGACACTGACTGAGTCGCAGATCCGGAAGAACAAGTTACACAGGAAGGGTGACAAGGGCAAGAAACAGTCGGCTGACAAGGGTGATAGCAAGAAAGGTCAAAACTTGAATGGAAAGAACTCTGGTTCTTCGAAGAGGTCAAGGAAGCGTAAGGCTTCCCAAAATTTTGCTGTCACTGCCCAAGCTAATCAGGCAGCTCCCAACCAACCCGCACAGCCTTCAGCAAAGAAACCTTATACAGGGAATGCACCTTTGTGCAATAGGTGCAACAGTCACCATCAGCCGCAACATCAGTGCCGTTTCTGTACTAGCTGTGGGAAGTCAGGTCATCTTGCTGATGTTTGTCGGTTTGCTCAGAATCGCGCAGTTCAGAACTCGGCTCAACAAGTTGCTCAGCCTCCTGCTCCGCAACAGGGTCAAGCTGCACGACCATATTACCCACCAGGTGCTTGTTATAATTGTGGGGATCTGACCCACTACAGAAACCGGTGCCCAAGATTAGCCAACCAGAACCAGAATCAGGCTCCGGCTCGAGGCCGAGCCTTTAACATGAATGCCCAAGAGGCGCAGGCGGATGATAATGTGGTGAACGGTACGTTCTTTATTAATAATCAGCCTGCATCTGTTCTTTTCGATTCTGGTGCCGATAAGAGTTTTGTGTCTTTGTCTTTTGAGCCAATGCTTCGCGTGTCTAGAACGAAACTAGGTAAACCTTTGACAGTAGAAGTTGCTAGTGGTGAACCCATTATTCTTGATTCTGTTCTTCGCGACTGCCAATTGAACCTTAACGACCATCTTTTTCCTATTGACCTCACGCCTATGCAACTTGGAAGCTTCGATGTTATAGTGGGTATGGATTGGTTATCCAAGCATCACGCAGAGGTAGTTTGTTTCGAGAAGATCGTTCGTGTGCCGCTTTCAACAGGCGAGATCCTGCAGGTTCAAGGTGAGAAACCGTCTGGTGGTCTCAAGCTCATGTCCTGTTTTAAAGCTCGGAAATATCTGCGGAAGAACTATGTGGCTTTCTTAGCACATGTTACAGAAGATAAAGGCAAGGGTAAGTCTATTTCAGATATTCCTATCGTTCGGGATTATTCTGAAGTTTTCCCTGAAGATTTACCTGGTCTACCTCCAGCACGCCAAGTCGAGTTCCGTATTGATCTCGTACCTGGTGCAAATCCCATTGCCAGAGCTCCATATCGTCTTGCACCGTCTGAGATGCAAGAGTTGTCTAATCAGCTTCAGGAGCTCTCTGACAAAGGTTTTATCCGTCCCAGCTTTTCACCTTGGGGTGCTCCCGTTCTTTTTGTCAAGAAGAAGGATGGATCTTTTAGGATGTGTATCGATTATCGTGAGCTTAACAAGCTTACCATCAAGAATCGATATCCTCTACTTCGCATAGATGATCTCTTTGATCAGTTACAAGGCGCTTCCTATTTTTCGAAGATTGATCTACGATCCGGATATCATCAACTTCATGTGCAGGAAGAAGATATTCCGAAGACAGCGTTCCGCACTCGTTATGGGCATTATGAATTCACAGTCATGCCATTCGGTTTGACTAATGCTCCTGCTGTTTTCATGGACTTAATGAATAGGGTCTGCAAGCCTTATTTGGATCAGTTCGTCATTGTTTTTATTGACGACATCTTGATTTACTCTAAGACGCGAGCTGATCACGAGCAGCATCTTCGTCTTACTCTGGAACTCCTGAAGAAAGAGCAACTTTTCGCCAAATTCTCCAAGTGCGAATTTTGGCTTAAAGAAGTTCAATTCTTAGGATATATTATCAACGAACGTGGTATTCAGGTAGATCCCTCCAAGATCAGTGCGATTAAGGATTGGGATACACCTTCTACTCCTACTGAAGTTCGTTCTTTTGTTGGTCTAGCGGGTTATTACCGCCGCTTCATTGAAAACTTCTCAAAGATTGCAGTTCCTCTAACTGCTCTAACTCAGAAGAACAAACCCTTTGATAGGGGATTCAAACAAGAGGAAGCTTTTCAACGCTTGAAGCAGAAGCTTTGCGATGCGCCTGTTCTATCATTGCCTGAGGGTGATGATGATTTTGTCGTGTATTGTGATGCATCGAAATTAGGCCTTGGTTGTGTTCTGATGCAAAGGAACAAAGTCATAGCATATGCATCGAGGCAGTTGAAGATACATGAGAAGAACTACACCACTCATGATCTTGAGTTGGGTGTAGTTGTCTTTGCTCTCAAGATCTGGAGACACTATTTGTACGGTACAAAATGTGTGGTTTTCACTGACCACAAAAGTCTTCAGCATATCTTCAACCAGAAGGAACTCAACATGAGACAGCGACGTTGGGTTGAGCTTTTAAACGACTATGACTGCGAAATTCGCTACCATCCTGGTAAGGCGAATGTCGTAGCTGATGCATTGAGTCGTAAGGAACGTACTAAGCTTCATTGTGTACGTGTTCAATCTGTTATTCAAGCTCGATCTGATATCTAAGCCCACATTTCTCAAGCTCAACAATCTTGTGTTTCACAAGGTTTGTTGGATAAGGAATTTCCTTATCACATAACACCTGCTCTGGAACTAAAGGACAATGGATCGTATTACTTCATGGACCGTTTGTGGGTCCCAAGCCAGGATGATCTT
>JARYGA010029721.1:0-53202 GCA_030545235.1 Helianthus tuberosus
ACATTTGGGTTAAGATGCTGCTAAGTCTCTCATAAGATCTTAAGCTTAGCAAACTTTTAGAAATTTTCCCATAAAAACCCCAGATATTAAGTGTAAGGTAAAAGTTACAGACGAAATCGGAAGAATCATTTCTTTTGTTCATATTAGAAACCTTCAGTCGTAGAGTTCTCGAAATGTCCTCTCTCTAAGAGGAAGTACGTCAGCATATATAGTTGATATCTCTTTAATCTCTATCGATTCCGAATCCCAGATGGTATGATAAAAGCGCCATATGAGGATTGGTGTATCTTAATAAGTTCCATAGATTACTTCCATGCCTGATTAGTATGGAGGTTTAATGCATGGGACCACAAAGATATTCCGAGAGGTCATATGGTACTAAAGTCAACTAATGGTATTCAAAGGAGATATCCAGAATGGAATTGTCCAAGCAAATGTTTCCGATTAAGGAATTCGTGGACTAGTAACATAAAGGTGTCACTTATTTGACACAAGCAATGATGGGTGAACTGGAGCCTGAGATATGGAAATCTCTGTAACCTCCTTGTATCTTGATTATCTTCTCCTAAGATTACCCTGTTTACCCCTGAAAGGCAGGTAGAATTAAGATTTATATCCCATTTAAGGCTGTATTGTTATGAAATCTCCAAGACGGCTAGTACCATCATTGGAAGAATCGAAACCCTGATTAACTGAGCTTTAAAATAGAGGGTTCGTATAGCCTAACTCAATATTCTGAGAGTTTGATATTGTTAGATAAGAAAGACGGTTCATTTTGCTTATGCACTCATTACCGCAACCCTATTTTTAACAACGATTGAGAATCGCCATCAACTACCCAGGACCGTTGAGTTATTCAACTAGCTATAAGGATTTGCTACTTCTTAAGATTTGTTTTAAGCAATGGTTGGGATAACCATCCCACCTTAAGATAAGCTTTTCTATAATAATTGACATGTAAGTATTAAGGCTACTCCTTTGGAGACCTTGGATAGATGGAATGTTAAACATCTATTGTTAGATAGAAAATTGGTAAGTCCAATTATCAAGATCTGAAAGTTGCTTAGGAAACAACAAATAAGATCATACAAATCCATAATCGATTGTAAGTTGCCAGTATACGGCAGGAAATCAAGGATTTATGAAAATAGCAACCCTCCTAAGTTCTGGTTAAAAGATAAAGCTCAACAAAAGATATCACCCAGGAAGGGTGTGCCAAATTTGTTAAAATATCAGGCTAGTCAGGCTCTGAGTATATAGAACCATTCGAAGGGTTAGAATGTATCAATATTAAATAACTTACGAGCTAAGACCTAATTAAGGAGCTCGGTGGAACGCGCAATGCACCCCACCCTAATGAGTTAAGGACGTGTTTCGCCAATAAGTCAAGAAACACTATCACATAATGACATGCATATTTGTGATATGATGAGCAACCTTTGTCGATTAAGGATCGACAGGATTAGAAGCTCCAAAGGATACATGTACCTATCATAAAGGTCAATTGGAATGCCATAGAGGCTCAAAGGTACTGGGGAGGATTAAGCCCAATGTAAGGCAGAAATTACTTCCTTTACTTTAACAAATCTCGAGGTCGAGATTTCTTTTAAGGGGGTGAGGATGTAACACCTCGAAAATTCACGTCCTATAATGTGTTGACACGTGTCATAGGTTTGAACGTGTGAAAGAATGTTCTTAAAGGACTAAAGTTGACAAACCTGGAAAGTATGTGAATATACGGGTTCTAAAGGTCAACAGTGAATAAATATATTGTACATTAACCCTACATGATGCTCATACCTTCAAACGAATAAATCACGGATCATACGAAACTAAATATGAAAGAAAGTGAGAGATTACAAACTACAGGGGTTAAATGTGTCAACATGTTTAAGTTATACCTCTGAGTGACCATTTAACAAACCCGAAGCTTTGTAACTGTTAATTATGCTCACTAGAATGCACGATATAAATTTCATAAAGTTTCGTTATCGTATGAGAAAGTTATGATCAATTTCGTGTACGAGGGGTTAAAGCGTCAACGTTGAAAGTTATGACTTTTCGGGTAATAACAAAGTGATCAAGGACTAAATAAAGTGGGTACATGTCTTAAAGCCCTTGTAGGTAAATAAGAAGGGGTCAAAGTGCAAGAATTAAGCTTAGTTGACCTTTCGGAAGGGCCAAGGGACAAGTATGCAAAAACTTGAAATTGTGAAGGCTGATCAGAAGCCTTGCGCACCGCAAGACTTATGCTTACGGTGCGCAAGGGATGCCCAGTAACAGAAAACGGGGCTGGTTGCTGTTATGCGCATGGAACTGATCTTTAAACGATTTTCCTCATTTTGCTTGGCCCCTAAACAACCCCTAAACACTAGGGACACTTGTTGATGAGTTGTGGTCAGTGGTAGACTTGTGTGTCAACATTTTGTGGTGATTAAATCACTATATAAGGCCATGAAGTTGCAACCATTTGATCATTCATCTCTTGTGCAATTCTGGAGCTTTTGGGAGCTTAAGAGCAGACACAAGACCTTCCTAATCAAGCATAGGACTTTAGAAAGTTTGCTAATCCTTCCTTAGTTAAGTTTTTGCTTAGTAATAGCTTAAAAGTCTAACCGTCGTAATTAACGGTTGACTTTAAGATTAATCACTAATGGTCCAGTGATTAGTCAAATCAAAAGTAGTTATAAGTTGGTAATTATGTGGGTAATAAACCCTTAAAAGGGTTCCCCCTGATTCCCACTCTAACTAGGTCAAATGTCGGTTCAAACTTGTTAATAAAAAGTCAACAGGATACTTAGTTTCTAATTTATGCATGATTAGCAATGTAGAACACATACAACCTATTTGATCATTAATATAACTTGGTAATTAGTGTAAGAACATGTCTAAACATGTTCAACCCGACAATTTCCTGTTTAGACCCGGTTCGGAACCGAAAGTCGCAAAGCTTTGACTTTTGCTTTGACTTCAGTTCTGACCCGTTTTGGTATGTTTTAGAAATGCCTTAGAGCTTCATTTGGACCAGGTTACATGCTAGTATAACCCTCTGTGATTATACACCATGGCTCATTAGTTAACCGATTAATACACATGATTCCGTTAATTGCTCATATGTTGACCATCATGCCCTTTTTACCATAAAACGTGATTTTTGGAAATGTAAAAGTGTAGAAACCTTAGTTACTGATATATAAACTTGTATACAAAGTTTGACATCAGTTTGAGGTGTAGATTGAGAGTTATGCTCATTAGTGTAATTAAGAAGCTTTATGCTAATAAAACGGCATAATTAGCGTATGGCCTATCTAAGCCTACTTTTTGATATCAAACTTACTACCCACTGATGTAATATATTATTTTGGGATTTTTGAAGATTTTTAATTAATTTTAGGCTGAGCATAACTTAGGGTCGCAAGCATGATTCGGTAAATGTCGGTTTTGCCCTTTCGGGCTATAAAAAGAGTTTTACATATCTTTTCGACCCCAAACCTTTTGCTACTGATTTCCTATGATAAATAAATTATTTTAAACCTCCTGGAAATATAAAAGTATCAGCTTTATATATAGAACCCGGAAACGGCTTCTAACCGCCTTATTAAGCGTTTTTAGCGCATAGTATGTACTAAGACTATTTTTAAACATACAAGGGTGAAACCTACTGATATTTTAGGTAAATTATAATATTTTAACAGTAAGCAAAAGTTGTTAAACTCATACTTCAATTTTGAGCTTTACGGCTTATGTGAAATTACCAAAATGCCCCTACGGTGCATAGTTTGGTTATATTTGATAAATTTCACATATATACTTTATCCTACTGTTATAACTTAGTAAACTAAGTATTTTTGCTGATTATGTCAGACCTGTAACTCAGGTTAATACTTAAACTCTTTTATAATCTTTTAAATGACCAAACTTCCCCTACGGGGCATAGTTTGTGTTTAAATACGTTTCGGGCATAATGAAAGACATCTTACTGATGTCACAACATAATTGAGGCATATTAACTTAGGAAACCTGTATATGGCTCTCATGATTACCCGTTACACCTCTTACGTGTTCGGTTCGGCTTATGTAACTAGTTTACATAAATTAGCCGAAACGGGTCAAACCTTATCGGTTTTATCTCAAAATCCAGAGTGTGTATGAAATACCCATATTAAGCAAGTCACCGAACTTGTCGGGTATAAATCACATTCTATCCGGTCTTCGCTTAATAGTGCGTACGAACCGTATCATTGAAACTAACTGGTCTAAGCTAAGGCTTAATTAAGGACCCGTTAGAAATCTAATAGGTTATTATAAACCTTCGTTCCAGATTAGGAGCCCAGTAAAAGTACTTGCATTTGCTGTAATTGATTGATACTTTGCTCAGGTAAATACTCTTAACTTATTTTCCCTATACGGGCTTGGGATACGGTACTATAAGAGTAGCGCTTGGTCGGGTATGTAGTCATTTAAATCGGATTGTGATTAATGTATTTACATAACTCACTTTGTTCTGTATTATTTGATGTATGGCCCTTGGGGGTTAAATGACCATGTCCCGTATATCCTTGGCATCATTTTACGAAATGGCCACGACCTAAGCACGGGGTGTAGGCGTACACCTGACAGATGCATTATGTAAAAACTTGTAATCCATTTAAAGGAATCAACCTTGTGGGCATTATACCTGTGGCGTGTCAGTTAACTTAAACCGGCTCTTCTAACCGGTGCTAATGGACGGCAAATAAGTAAAACTGTATACAAGATTATCTACAAATAATTGTCCCAAGTTATAAAAGATATTTTGTGCCGAAGTGCATTCAAATCAATTTTTAAACTCTTTTCCAAATGAGTCAGTTGAGTTGTATTTACCAGTGTAAACTGATGTATTTTCCAAAAAGGCTAAGTGCAGGTACTAGACGAAGTACGCTGGCTACTCCAGGCATCATTACTCAAGTTTCACAAGCTCTAGATGTCAAAGTCTGTTGAACTATTGTTTCTATTTTATTTTGATCCTCCTGTGGATCTTTTACTTTCCGTTGTAATACTGGATATTACTTTATATTCGGAATGTAATATATTTATCTTTTGCTTCCGCTGTGCATTTATATATTGTGTTGTTTGACTATTATGTTGCCAACCACGTCACGATACTCCCCACCGGGCCCACCGGTGACACGTGGAAATCGGGGTGTGACAGAAAGTTATGATAAAATCCGTATACAAGGGGTTAAAAGCGTCAACGTGGAAATTTAAGACATTTCGGTGATCGTATGAATAACCGGGGACCTAACAAAGTTGTATTATGACTTGGAGTCCTTAAACGTCAAGTTTGGGGTTTACAAGTGCAAGAAAGCATCTTAAAATCAAGTTTGGAAGGATCAGGGGCAAAATGTGTTAGTTTTTGAAAGTTCTGGTGAGCTGGCCGGTCCTTACGGACCGTATGGCTGGACCCTTACGGTCCGTAAGCCATGCCCAGATGCAGAAACTTGGACAGGCGTCTGTTCAGCCATTTAACCGACTTATATTGATATTTTTCACTTCCATGAGCGACCCCTACTGGTTTTTAGGCACTAGGGACACATGTTTAACATCAGGGAACATGTATAGCATTGTTTGGCATGATCTTGAGCAATCAAGATCACTATATAAAGGCCACAATGTTTCAATTTTTGATCATTCATTCCCAACTCAACTTCTGATCATTTATGGAGCTCAAGGCCTTTCCCTAAGCATCACTAGTCGTGCATAGGACCTTGGTAAGCTTCCTCAATCATGCTTTACTTAGTTTATAGCTTAAAAGTCAAACCGTCATAATTAAGGTTTGACTTAACGATTAATCGCTAATGGTCCAGCGATTAGTCAAAATAAAGGTAGTTATAAGTTGGTAATTATGTGGGCATTACACCCTTAAAAGGGCACCCTCTAATTTCCGCTCTAACTAGATCATTTGTCGGGTCAAAGTTGGTTATAAAAAGTCAACAGAATCTTAATTTTTGATTTAATGCATAATTAACAATGTAGAAGACGTGTAACCTATTTTATCACTCATATAACTTGGTAATTAGTATAAGAACTGGTCTAAGCTTGTTTGATCCGACAATTTTCTGTTTAGGCTCGGTTCGGAACCGAAAGTCGCAAAACTTTGACTTTTGCTTTGACTTCAGTTCTGACCCGATCTAGATGGATTTAGAAATGCCTTAAAGCTTCATTAGGACCAGGTTACATGATAGTATAACCCTCTGTGATTGGTTCGTTGTTTGTCCGATTCATTTACACGTTTCCGTTAATTGCTTAATGTTGACCATAATGCCCTTTTGACCATAAAACGAGAATTTTGGAAATGTGAGAGGACAATAATCTTTGTTACTGGTTTATAAACATGTCCCTAAATTTTCACATCAGTTGGAGGTCTAGATTAGGAGTTATGCTTAAGAGCGTAATTAGAACGTTTTTATGAATTAAATGACATAATTAGCGTAAAGCCTATCTAAACCCAATTTTTGACACCAAACCTTTTACCCACTGATGTAATATAATATTTTGGGATTTTTGGATATTTTTAATTATTTTTAAACTGATCATAACCTAAGGTTATTCCTTGATTCGGTTATTACCGATTATACCCTTTTGTTCATAAAATGAGTTTTACACGACAATTTAATACCCAATCTTTGGCTACTGATTTTATATGATAAATGAAGTATTTTGAACTTTATGACCTGATCAGAAAAACACAGATTTCCTGTTAAACCCGGAAATCCCTTAAAATGGCTTTTTACGCGTATTAAACACATAGTATAGGCTTAAAACCATTTTGTCATATAAGACTTATCACCAACTGATGTAACCTATTAAATTAAGTTGTTTTACTGATTATTTCAGACCCGAGTCACAGAATTATAATTAATCTCTTTTATAATCTTTAAAATGATGAAAATACCCCTACGGGGCTTAAATTGAGATTAAACTCGTTTTGGGCATAATGGAAGCTATCCTACTGATATCACAACATATTTAAGGCATATTAACTTAGGAAACCTGTTCGTGACTCATTCGGTTACTCGTTACGCACTTTTCGCGTTCGAATCGGCTTATGTAACTGGTTTGCATATATTAGCCGAAACGGGTCAAACCATATCATTTTTGTCTCAAAATCCAGAATGTGTTTAAGTTACCCATATTAAACAAGCATACAAGCTTGTCGGGTCAAAACCACATTCTAAACCGGTCTTCGCTTTATCATGCGTTTGAACCGTATCTTCCTTTTGAAAACTAACCGGTCTAAGTCAAGGCTTAATTAAAGACCCGTTAGGATTCTAATAGGTTATTAAAAACCTTCATTCCAGATTAGGAGCCCAGTAAAAGCTATCTGTACTTGCTGAATTGATATATGGCTGGGATTGAATTTATATTTAGCTCAGGAAAATACTTTTAACTTATTTTCCCTATACGGGCTTGGGGTACGGTATATAATATACCGCTTGGTCGGGCATTCGACCTTAATCGATTGGTAGTTAAGTATTATCGAGATGAACCGTTTAAAAATATGTTTTGTTTGCTTAAACGCCTTTGGGGGGGTTAATGAGCATGTCCCGGATATCGTTGGCATCATTTTACGAAATGGCCACGACCTAAGCATGGGGTGTAGGCGTACACCCGTCAGTGCCTAAATAAATAATGTGGTGTGTCTATTGATCTTTAACCCGGCACGAACCGGGCTACTGAACGCATAAGAAACATGTAATTATTTACAAGTATTATATTCAAATAATTATCCCAAGTTATAAAAAGTTTATGCCACGTGCATTCAAATCAATTTTATTAAACCTTTTCAAAATGAGTCAGTTAAATTGTATTTACCAGTGTAAACTGACGTATTTTTCAAAAAGGCTAAGTGCAGGTACTAATCGGAATAGGCTGGCTACTCCTAGCATCAATAAAGAGTCTCGCAAGCTTAGATGCCTAAAGTCTGTTGAACAATGTTATCTTTTGTTTAAGATCCGCCTGTGGATCCATCTTACGTTCCGTTGTGATATTTGATATTACTTTTGAATCGGATTGTAATATATTTAATTTTTGCTTCCACTTTGCATTTAAATTGTGTTGTTTGACTATGATGATATCAACTACGTCACGTTACTCCCCACCGGGCCCACCGGTAATACGTGGAAATATCGCGGTGTGACAGGTTGGTATCAGAGCCAACATTGAGTGAATTAAACACTAGTCTTTGGTGTTTAATCTCAGTGACACGGTAGCGCATTCCTTGACCTTCTGAGTCTAGACATAACATAGGAATATTCTCAGCTCTATTCGGAGAATTATTGCTTTCAATTCTATATATTTTAAATATGTCGCCAAGCAAAGAATCCATAGTGGAAATTCTCCCCATTTGAGCCTAGGGAAGGCCGAGCTTCGTACTACGACTAGGATAAATGTGCAACCAAGGAGAAAACATTCAGAAATCATATGAAGAAGAAACTCCTTTTACTAAAGTTCGTTTCCTTAGTAAGTCCTTATAAGGGCATACTTATCTTTCAGCTCCTTCATGGACAACATCATCCTTTCAAGTCCCGTCCAGGGCAACTCTGTACCTCTTTTAGAAATCCTTGGAATGTTTTATCAAAAGGTTATTTACATCATTATATATGAACATAAAATATGAATAGTAACATTCCTTTTATAAGATCTACCATTATAATAAAATGGCAAATTCTAAAAAGGACAAGACCTAGCCTATGTGTCATTTTAAGACAGGGCCAAGATGGCAGTTCCTCAATTAGATTCAGATCCTTATTACCATCTCAATTCAGGATTGTTATGCGTTAAATATTAAAAGAATCTTAAAGGTAAACCTAGCCTGTATGACAAGGCCAAGATGATAGAACCTATTCAAAAGATTCAATTCCTTGTTAACATCTGTAACATGTTAACATTCCTGGCAGACGTGGTTCGGTAAAATCGCATAAATCATCCTCATACTGGATTCTCCCGAAATCCTTTCTTATTTTGTGATTTAAACATCCATTACGGATATAAAGCATACGTGCCATATCCATTGTCATATAAGACAAGAGACAGTCGTAGCCTACAACTCCCTGTCAAGAAAAGGCAATGAACAACGTTCAAAGCCTAAATACCTTGATTCTACAAAATCATGGTCTATAATTTAAAGTTGCCCTAGTGACTTGGCCTTTTGTGCCATAGTTATATTTTAATTAAATTTAGGATAATTATAATGAAATCCTGAATAAAATAAGTATCATTCCTTTCCTGCCAGTATACATGTTAAAAGAGAATCTTAAAAGGTATAACCTAGCTTGAATGTCATTAAAGACCTGACTACGATGGTAAAACCTGTTTAAAATAGATTCAGATCTTTGTTAACATCTGAAAACATGTTGACACTCCTGACAAAGGTGATGCAATAAAATCACACTTGTCATCTTTATATTTGGAACTTCCAAACCCCTCTTAGCATAAGCGATCAATAGGAATCATGGCTAATAAACGTCGAACCATGATGTACACATCAAAACATCCATTTTGGGATGTATACCTACGGGCAAAGATGAATGCATGAAAAAGATAGTTTTATTTCATAACTTCTTGTCAAGACAATGAACTATGAAATTTTCCGATCCAAAGGAATCATCTAATTATGTTTTAAATTTTTCCCTAGTGACAAGGCCCCTGTGCCATCAAAAGTCCTTTGGAAAAAGCTTGTGCTATATAAAATGCCGGTACGACATTGACAGTCGTGATTTATGTCCACTGTCTAATAAATATGAAGGATTATATTCTGTTTACATGCCAAGGATGGTTTATTTAAAAACCTAGGCAAAACATAATCAAATAAATTAAATACTATCTATTGGCCTATATGGTTTATTTACACCATAGCTATTTAATCATCAAATTTGACAATTCACCATACAATTAAACCAATTATTACTACTTGGTTTGTAGCCTTCAAAGCTTCACCATGGCTGACTCCTCTGAAGCTCACAATCATCCAGTTGATCAGAGTGATAATGCAAGACTGAACTTAACGGACACCGAGTTATAAGCTATGATAGATACAGCCGTAAGCAACGCTGTTCGTGACTCATTCGGTTACTCGTTACGCACTTTTCGCGTTCGAATCGGCTTATGTAACTAGTTTGCATATATTAGCCGAAATGGGTCAAACCATATCATTTTTTGTCTCAAAATCCAGAATGTGTTTAAGTTACCCATATTAAACAAGCATACAAGCTTGTCTGGTCAAAACCACATTCTAAACCGGTCTTCGCTTTATCATGCGTTTGAACTGAATCTTCCTTTTGAAAACTAACCGGTCTAAGTCAAGGCTTAATTAAAGACCCGTTAGGATTCTAATAGGTTATTAAAAACCTTCATTCCAGATTAGGAGCCCAGAAAACCTATCTGTACTTGCTGAATTGATATACGGCTGGGATTGAATTTATATTTAGCTCAGGTAAATACTTTTAACTTATTTTCCCTATACGGGCTTGGGGTACGGTATATAAAATACCGCTTGGTCGGCCATTCGACCTTAATCGATTGGTGGTTAAGTATTATCGAGATGACCCATTTAAAAATATGTTTTGTTTGCTTAAACGCCTTTGGGGGGTTAATGACCATGTCCCGGATATCGTTGGCATCATTTTACAAAATGGCCACGACCTAAGCACGGGGTGTAGGCATACACCCGTCAGTGCCTAAAAAAATAATGTGGCGTGTCTATTGATCTTTAACCCGGCACGAACCGGGCTACTGAACGCATAAGAAACATGTAATTCTTTACAAGTATTATATTCAAATAATTATCCCAAGTTACAAAAAGTTTGTGCCACGTGCATTCAAATCAATTTTATTAAACCTTTTCAAAATGAGTCAGTTAAATTGTATTTACCAGTGTAAACTGACGTATTTTTCAAAAAGGCTAAGTGCAGGTACTAATCGGAATAGGCTGGCTACTCCTAGCATCAATAAAGAGTCTCGCAAGCTTAGATGCCTAAAGTCTGTTGAACAATGTTATCTTTTGTTTAAGATCCGCCTATGGATCCATCTTACGTTCCGTTGTGATATTTGATATTACTTTTGAATCGGATTGTAATATATTTTATCTTTTGCTTCCGCTGTCCATTTAAATTGTGTTGTTTGACTATGATGATATCAACTACGTCACGTTACTCCCCACCGGGCCCACCGGTAATACGTGGAAATATCGGGGTGTGACATGACGTAACCAGCCGGAGCATCGGCACCGGTTTCAACTTCCTGTGGGAAAACAGCCCCATACTCCTGGGGCATCTGGATGCTGGTCATCAGGTTGTTAAACAGAACCTTCGACCACTTCCGCACTGGTAGGCCCCCGCCAGCGGCACTACCACCTTCTTCTTCCTCTTCCGCCATCACCGGCGAAGAGGGATCAGGGTGTTCACCCTCAGCACGGTGTGGATTCTATGGTTCAGCCATCAGGGAATGTAGTGAAGAAAATAGTAAATGAGTTTAAAAACTCAGACCTCACCGGAATTCCAACAAAGTCTATCGGAGAAGATGAACAATGCTCTCTTTCCCTCACCGGAAAATTTTTCAAATTTTGAATAAGTGAGGAGAAATCAAACGGTTTCCCCTTATATACCCATCGCAATTAATGCGAGGGGATAACCGAATCATCACGTTTGAAAGGAACAAACCATGCTGTGACACGTGTTCAGCGACAGTTCCGCTGACGGTAAACGCGCGCGCGTGGCCGTCCACGCGCCTGACAAAAGAGACTTTTTACACTCCTTGCTACAGTGCATTTATGACCTCGGGCAGTGTAAACGTCCTTTCATTTCAGCACATGACAGAATCCTACCAACTTTCACCAACCCACACGTGCGTTCAGCCACGTATGCAGCACAAAAGCGACAACAATATCCACACATAAGCGGCATGCGATTTCTCTGGTTTACCGCACCATAACCCATACCGCATGTCGTTTTTTACATACCCCTCAAAAAAGGCAAAAATATATATCTCTACATTATGTAAGGGGGTATAACCAACATCCGCATATACCCACGAGCACACGTGGAATATGCGGAGATGACACACACGAGCCCGTACAGGTGTGTCAGATACTCAGAACCAGCGTTGTTCTTTGGACTGCAAAAACCACTTCTCAGGATGCGGTAAATCGCATTCCATGTAAGCTTCTTCAAGCTTCAAATCCCTCGTCTCCGGTTCACAACCGTAGAGGGGACGCAAACAGCTTCTCCTTAGGGAAAAGGACGAGTATGCTGGGCAACCGCACATCAGCAACCCTGACTCCTGATCCTTCAAGAGCCACATCCAAGCTTCAAGCTCTCTAGAAGCGAGTTCTTTGCTGTAAACCGCTAACACTCACAAGTAGCTGCGGCGGACCGCAACTCCCAGAACGGTAGCTACGGAAGAGCCACGACTAAACCACCACGCGGTGGAGCAAAGCTGCTTCAAAGAAAACTGCTTCCCAACTAAGCGTGAAAGAAAGTGGCTACAGAACGAATGCGAACGAGTTTCACCCAGATTCCCAAGTATCTAAGGTGACCTCGATCGGCAACATTACTCCAAGGAAAACGACTTTCCACCAAAGCATGAAGGAAAGTAGCTAAGGAACAGGGGTAATAAGTCTGCTTATGACTGTGTACCCACCTATGGATCACATAGAATAAACAATGGTGGGCACTACAAGGCCCATGACCATGTTTATTTACCCATAGTCCAGATTCACATTGTTCGACCAAACACGGCCAACAATGACGCAAATACCCCACATAGTTCGACCACACATGGCCAACGATGTGAAACCACGAGGTAACTACAAAGAACGTGCGGTTACTAGAGAGCTAAACCGCAGAGGACGTGCGGTTACTAGAGAGCTAAACTGGAGAACACGAACACCCCACAAAATAGGGATCATCGTTGAATGTCCAGTAGCTGAACATAGAGATTGAGCAAAGTACTTACAACATTGCATGAGCTGACGCAGAGGTTACAACTAGAGTGGCGGAGACGGACATCTTCCGTCACCATCTCAAAGGTTGGTTCGAACCTTGCTAACATCTTCAGTCACCGTCTCAAAGGTTGGTTCGAAACACCAACAGGTGGCTGATGACATCAGAAAAAGGTAGACCACATCACCAGTTCAAATCCTTGGCTGAGAATTCCGCATCAGACGGAACTTGCTCACCGGTACGAAAGAGACGTCACCGGAACCGCATCTTGATTTACTGAAAGTAGGAGCCATCTGCATGGCCCATATTCTACCTTCTAGACGACACAGTCCATTATTCCTCCCACATGCAACTTGCATAAGGAAGAAACACTAGACTGGGGGGACTTGAAGGGGTATGGTCCCAGATCTCGCGTCAGCACGACCGCGAGTCACCATTACCCTTATAAAAAAAAACCCACCAGCAAGAACTTATCTGCGTCCGTGCGGACATGCGTGAACACAGTGGTCGAAACCAATCTGTCTAGTGATGAGAAGACTTACCTTAAGTATGAAACGGATGTTACACATAGCGATGCGGCCCAGCACTGCATCCTATGAACATTTTCGTCACGACAAGGGATCTGGACAACAGTAACAGTCACCAATCGGCGATGCGGCAAGGCACCGCATCCCTTATATGTCTTGGGCAGAACAAGAACGCGGGAACAGCATCAGTTACCGCAAGCAGCGATGCGGCCCGGCACCGCATATTGCTTACAAGGCAAGTGGGTCTGACACCACAGTGCAGGTGGCACTGAGAACAGTCACCTGTCAGCCCACATGTGTGCAACAGTCTGACACCACAGCAAGACGTGGCATCATCACCGTATCCGACAGGCCTGACACACCTACAGGAGGTTGTGCGATGTCAGACTAGCCACTCAACTACCCTCCTTCACTCCTCGGCTATAAATACCCATCCCAAACCAGGTTTGAGGTATCTCTTCTCAACTCCCTCACTACTACTACTATCACACTTTGCTTCCCAAGCGAATTACTGATTCTCACGCCAGAGAGTGGTAACAAGGAGCACCCCCACCCCATCCTCCTTGTTACGAGTCATGGCTTGTTTCCTTGTGCAGGAAATTACCCAGTGGACGATCCAGCCGGCGATCCTCGGAAAGAAGGGATTAACCCTACTTGACGAGACCAGTGAGTTAACCCCACCCGGTTAACCATTGTTTCATCACTGTGTTTTCGCGCCTTTCTTCAAGGAGGTCCAAGTCAATTCTGCGTTCACGTTCGTTGTCTTGCTTTTCCATGGCTATCATTCGTGGTGATGGGAGGCTGACCTCTGCTGGAATTACCGCTTTTGAGCCATAAACAAGGCTGAATGGAGTTCCACCTGTACTGGTTTTTGGCATAGTGGGGTGAGCCCATAAAATGCTTGGGAGTTCGTCTACCCACCCGCTTCGCGCGGTTCCCAGCCTTGCTTTTATGCCATCCACTATCTGCTTGTTTACACTCTCGACCTGCCCATTCGCCTGTGGGCGGGCCACAGAGGCGAAGCTGTGTTCGATGTTCATCTCTTTTAGCCATTTTTGTAGATCTTCTGACGCGAAGTTTGTACCAATGTCGGTAATGATGCGCAATGGTAAGCCGAAGCTTTAAATAATGCATTCCCAAATAAATTTTCGGATCACCATTACGGTAGCTGACGCGAGAGCCTTTGCTTCTACCCATTTAGTAAAGTAGTCCACTGCCACTACTATAAACTTTACTGCGCCGGGCGCATCGGGGAAGGGACCTACTAGGTCGATGCCCCATTGCTGGAAAGGCCAAGCTGAAGTGACTGGAACCAGAGGGTTCTTTAGGCGGACTGTCTTAGGGCATGGCGTTGACATGACGTGCATTTGCTCAAAATTTCTACAACATCTACATGCATACCTGGCCAGTAGTAGCCCGCATTCATTATTTTTACCACCACCATGCGCGATCCTGCATGGATTCCACATAGTCCTTCATGGATTTCACGGACTAAATACTGTGTGTCGTGCTTGTCTACGCATCGTAAGAGAGGACCCATGTATGATTTGCGGTACAAAATACCATCTGCCATTTCGTAGTTTAACGCCTTGTGCTGGATTTTCCTGGCTTCCGCCTTCCCTTCCGGGAGGATTCCATATTGCAAATATGTAATGATTGGGGACATCCAAGATGGATTTTCGACTTCTATGATGTTTACTTGTCTTAAGGGAACAGATGGATTGGAGAGTACCTCAATGCGGGCTTCTTTTGCGAGATTTTGAAACTTGTAGCGGCTAATTTGCTTAACGCATCTGCGTGTTTGTTTTCGCTTCTGTTGATGTGGACTATCTTGAAGGTCTGAAACTGGTTGATCAGGATTCATGCCTATTCCAGATATAATGCCATGGCTTTGCCTTTGGCCTCATAACGTCCGTTGATTTGTTCAGCTACTAATTTGGAATCGACATGCGCTTCGAGATTTTTTGCTCCCATCTTGAGCGCCAAGTGGAGGCCTGCGAGGAACGCTTCGTACTCCGCTTTGTTATTAGTACTTTTGAAGTCTAGACGGATTGCGTATGTGAGTTCATGGTTATCAGGGCTAACTAGGCGAAGGCCTGCTCCTTCACCGACATCATTTGAGGCGCCATCTGTATGTAATGTCCAAACCCTGTCATCGAAGACTGGTGTGGGGTTCTGTACGGCTTCACATTCCTAGATTTTGTCGACGGGGACTTCTGTAACAAAGTCTGCTAGGACTTTCCCCTTAATAGCTGGTGGAGGTTTGTACAAGATGTTGTATCCTCCTAACTCGATAGCCCATTTGGCTAACCTTCCCGCGACATCTAGCTTGGATAAGATTTGCCCTAGATGGTAGTTGGTGAGGACGGTGATAACGTGGCCAGAAAAATATCGGCACAGGCTGCGTGACGCGTGAACTAATGCAAGGACAAGTTTTTCCATGATAGAATAGCGCGTTTCTAGACCAGTTTGCATTTTACTGATGTAGTAAATCGGAGTTTGAACTCCGTCCCTTTCGACCATTAATACTGCACCGATAGCTACTTTTACGGTGGAGAGATATAGGATTAATGGTTCATCTTTCCGCGGAGCTGTTAAAGTTGGTAGTTGAATCAGACATTCTTTCATTTGTTGGAAAGCTTTTTCCGCTTCTGGGGTCCATTGGAACTGAGTCTTCTTAACACAATTGCGTAACGTACTGATGAATGGATATGACTTGGCAGCGTGATTTGCCAGAAATCTATTGAGTGCTGCTAGCCAACTGGCGAGACGTTGCATATCTTTAATGGATGTTGGTGACGGCATCATTTGAATAGCTTCCACTTTCTCTGGGTTAACCTTGAAACCGTCTTTGGTTACAATAAACCCTAGGAACTTGCCTTCTTCCATTCCAAATGACCATTTTATTAGGTTCAGCTTTAGATTAACTCGGCGCAGGGAGTCAAACGTGCGTTGAACGTTTGCAAGCATAGATTCTTCCTCACGGCTCATGATAACGAGATCGTCCATGTAAACTTCTACTGTTATGCCAATATCATCTCTGAAGACTCTATCCATCAGACGTTGATATGTGGCTCCCGCATTACGGAGGCCAAAAGGCAATTTTGTGTAACAAAAAATACCTTTGTCTGTGCGGAAGGCCCTCTTGTCTTCATCCTCTTCCTTCATTTGTACTTGGTAATATCCTTTGTAACAATCTAAAAAGCATTTCCAGCAGAAGGATGCTAAGGAATCCACCTTCTTGTCTATCTCTAGAAGGGCGTAATAGTCTTTTGGGCAGGCTTTGTTGAGGTCTTTAAAATCGACGCACATGCGCCACCCGCCGTTGTGCTTTTGTACCATTACTGGGTTAGCTACCCAGGTTTGGTTTTGTACTTCACGCAGGATTCCAGCTTGAAATAACTCGACTACTTGTTCATTCAATGCGTGAGCTTTTTCTGTACTAAGAATGCGCTTACCTTGCGCGACTGGTTCTTCGGAAGGTCGGATATTCAAGTAGTGCTGTGTTATCTCTCTTGGTACTCCAGTCATGTCTGCTGGGGACCATGCGAAGATATCCATATTGTTAGGTAGGAGTTCCTTTAACTTTGCACGGATTGCTGGTGATATGGCGTGTCCCAACAGAATGGTTTGCTCGGGATATTCTTCGTTGAGGATCCACTGTTCTGGTTCATTTGATGGTGATGGTTTGGCGACTTTTACTGGTGGCTCGTCATCCACATACATCACCTCCTTACTAGAATATAGAATTGCTACCCCAGTTTCTGTTGGAAAACCACAAGCGGCGTGTGGTATGGAGATAATCATGTTGAACTCCCTCTGTGAGCGTCTTCCCAGCAGTACATCGTGGCGTGATGTAGCTAGCATAACCATAAAATTAACAGTGACCGTGCGCGAGTGTTCATCGTCTGAGAGTGTTACAGGGAAGGCGATTTGGCCCAATGGGAAGACGGCTTCATTGCAGAAACCAGTTAGAGGAAAAATCTACTGGTTTCAAGCGCGCTTTGTCTTCTAGGTCTAATTTCTTGAAACATTGTTCGTAAATTATATCCGTGGAACTACCGGGATCGATAAACATGTAATCAGTACGATAATGACCGAAGATACCAGTTATGATTACTGGGCATTCTTCTTGAGAACCTCCTGGAACGACGGGAAAGACTACTTGTTGTTCTCGCCAGTTCTGATTATGGCTCCGTTTGTGTGGTCTTCGTGAGGGACCTCCTTGTACCATGTTTTTCTGTTGTATATTGTTTCCTTGGTGGTTGTTATTCTCCATATTTTGTTTCATATCTCTGAATAGTTCCAGATATCCTTTGTTACTGGGTTGGATGTCCCACTGGTGTGTTGACCGTGGGTCCAACACTGCACTATCGAATTTCTTCGTAAGCATGTGCTCTTCTTGAGACCCCTGATAGCCAGATCTAGTATGGAAAGTCTCAGATCTGGAGTTTGGTGCAAAAATTTCGTTTATGGTGTTCTGGAATTTGGTGAACCAATACTTTGGGGTTTCCTCCGGAAGTAGATCTGGATAAATCTGAGTTCCAGATTGCATTTATGAGGTAATAAAGCTTTGTGCCTCATGACGCCTTTTGCTGTTAGCTGTTTTTCCCATGATTCCGTCGATCTGAGTAACCTGGGTTAGATTACCCCTGTTCTCGGATCGAGGACTTGATGGGTGATTTGACAAACTCTCTACCATGGAAAACAGAGATTGAGGAAAATTGAATCAAAACAAGAAGATGAGAATGAGAATTGTAGAATTGGTGGGCGCCAATGAAGAAACACTAGTTCGAATGACCGGAATCAATCAGACCAGGGGTTTAGTTCTGCATAAAAAGGTGAGTCCTCTCGTTTGATCCGGGGTTTGGCTGAGCTTCTTCTCCGAATGATAACTGCAAAACGAACAACCGTTAGACTCGCCACGGGGAGAATGGGGGTTCTCTCCGTGACCACCCTCCGACGTGAGAATAAGTACAGGTCTCAATGAAGAAAAAGAAGTAATAGTGAAAGTGAAAGTGAAGTGAGAGTAGCTTGAGAGATTATACTTGAGTTGTCTTATTTATAACCAGATTTGGGCGGGAAAGTTTGTTGACGGAGGAGATAACGGAAAGCATTTTCCGTAAGCGGTTACTCTTTCTGCCGTTAATCACCATCCTGACGTTTAAGCACACGGATCTTGGGCGAGATCAACGGCTGGGAAGATGCCACATGTAAAGTGAATGTGTGTGGATCTTTCTCCAAGTTAGTGTCATCATTGTGACCCTGATGAGCATTTAGGATGATGCCACATCACCATTCAGTTATAACCAAATGGTTGTGCACGATGGGGCCTTCTAGAAGGTTTACAGCTGTAATCCTCAATGCCTCGGCCTCATGTTAATTCTGTTGTAACAGAAAGGTCACTTTCTGTTTAATTCTGGGTTGTAATTGTGCGGAGATGTTTTGGGGTTTTGCTCCCAACTTAACTATTCTGTTGCACGAACCCGCGCAAGGACGTGTTATAAGTTCTATCTCAGCGCGTGGATGTTAAATACTGCTTTCTCTTAGGTTTTCTTCTTTGGAACCAGTGAGCAGCTGCGCAGGATTCTCTTGGAAGTGGTTTATTGTGGTGAAGTTGTGGTATGGTCCTATGTGCTTGCGCAAGGTTTTTGGGACCATACCCCTTCAGGACTAAAGTGACAAAAATGACCAAAGCCTAGGACCATTTTGGCAGTTTACACTTTAATAAAAATCAATAGACTTTTAATAAAGAGAAGGGTCCTTCTAATATATATTGAACTTGGAGGGTAATATAAAAGAAAAAGAGAGTTGGAGGTGTTCATACAAATCGAGGAGCTACTAAGGTTGCAGAAGAGGAGAAGGCAGTTTTCTTAGAGGAGTTCCAAGGGGATTCAAGAGGGAAATTAGAAGCAATTGGATCAAGAACGAAAGCCGACGAACCAAAGATTTAAGACTTAACGAACCGCGTTAGTCTGTATTATTTATTATTTTTGTTTAATCTTGTTCAATCATGATTCTTGCTACATATCACTGTTTTATGGTTTTTAGACATGCTTAGAGGCTAAATGTTTTATAGCCGCCTAGTTTTGATGAACTAATTCACGTGATTAGACTTTTTTCGCAGTGGCGGAGCTTGACCAAAAGTTCCGAGGGGCGGAAAGTCATGAGACCCAATTTATATATTGTATAAATATTTAGGCAAAATAATTGGGGGGGACAATACTATATAATTTTAAAATTTTCGGACGAAAAATAGGAATTTTTACACTTCTAACCGAAATATTGGGTGGCGGGTGCACCCCCCACTTCACACTAAGCTACGCCAAGGTTTGTTCAGTTTGACTTTTTACTAAGTTTATGTGTTTGATTTAAAAAAAAAAAAGTGTTTGTATTAAGCGGCTTTGTCAGATAACATGGACATGTCCCGCTACTTCCCACTTAGACTCATCTTGAACATGCACAAAAATATATTAGCTTTCGCAGTTGAGTCTGTAACTTAATAAAATTTGGAACACTTTACCTTATCAAAATATAAGGGTTTAAGTTCATCAAAACAATGTTTATTAACTAGGCTTTAATAATAACAACCCTCCAACACCATTTGCATAAAACACTTATATTGAGATTTAACCTCACAAAGTCACTAATTACACATTCAACGATGTATTACTTTCAAAAACTGCCTAGGTTGAATATTAATGGGAATGGGATAGTTATGCTTAAGCGTTCCACCTGTGACCTAGTGATGCCACATAGTGAACTTTCGTTCATACCACACACAATGGACTTGAACTATTCAACCTTCATACAAATCTTGTGGACTACCACTACCTACACTACCTACACGTGCAAATCCCAAGCAACAACAATGCCCGAAACCCTAGCTACCTTACCTAAACCGTTAATTTTTCATTTACTGATTTAGCTTCTTTAAACTTTCATTTAGATTTGTAACCCTAGCCTAATACCTTACACAATGGTCTTAACGGAAAACAAAAGTGTCTAAATTATTTAAATAGCAGTTTATTTAAACTCTTTTCCAACTCTAGCCAGTTAGTTTTCCCTCTTCACACTTTTCCCCTTGTTCCCTTGAGTACATGTTTAAGAAATAAGAGAAACAATGTTGTAAAAATTGTTTTAGGGCGGCGCCTAGGCGGCGATTAGTCGGACATCGGAGGTCTGCCGCCTGGATTTGGCCAAATAGGCCAATCTAGGCGGTCAAAGTCAAAATTGGCCCAAAATCGCCCAAAATTAGGTCAAAATGAACCAAATCAATCACGTGGAACGCATTCTTACCTTATTTCGAACATGAACGGTCAAAATTGGGGCTAGGGTTTGTATTTTACTGTGCGTCTGGTAGGTGAAGGAGGGAGAGGCCGCGTACGGGATGAACTGATGGGAATTATGGTTTATTATGTTTAAATATTTAACATTTAACCCCCTACATCTTTACTAGGTTATATTTAGGCCCCAAACATATAAATGTATACATAAAAAACATAACCTAATGTTATATATATAAATTTGAAAAATTATACATTAAAAGTTCATCGCAATTAATCCCTAGGCGGTACCTCACCGCCCGACTAGCGCCTAGCGCCTTCTACAACATTGAAGAGAAAACAACAAAAAGAAGCATGACGGAGCCAAAAATTGTTCAGTAACGGAAAAACAATAGCAATAACGGTAATTTCGATGAGAACGATCAATTCGTTATTCGATCAATGGTGAACAATACTATGTCAATAACAATGCAACGATATGGTCAATACTATACAATGGTCAATCGATATGATAACAATCTAAGTGGAAATACACATGTGAGCCAATGACAATAACAATAAACAATGTGCACATTAGCTGCAAATCTATTGTCCTAATATGTAGAAGGGATATGGGCACACACACCTATCCCAATACCAATAAGTAACAATAATATCCTAGGATCGATCCATATGCCTCCCAATAATCAATAACTAATAGATGCTAATATAGAGACGCCGTGAACTAATCGCACTGTCACGGATGGTGCACGTCATCATGGCCGATGATGACTCCCTATGTCCCCATAGGTGGATGTGCTCGGGTATTGAGGTTAATAAAATGGTAGACTTAAGTCAAGTCAACTAGTACGATAATGCACTTCTATGGCAGTAATCAATGATCAATGGGAACATGCGATAATGGGCTTAAGGAATTAATTTATCACATGTGAATCAATGGCAACAATTCAATTCAAGACTTGATACTATAACTAATAGAAAGCAACGATACGGTTCGATGAACTAGACACTACGCGTACAATAATGAAATAAAACGCTACGAGACAAGACCACAGAATCCGTACCTTAATGGCGAAAAGCGATATCCGTAACAAATCTTAGGCTTGAATCAAATGTCGCGAAACCCTATAAATGTCGCGAAACCCTTCAAATGTAATGAAACCCTACAAATTTGATGCACCCAGTGGCGGTTCATTGATCAGTAGGTTATAGTTTTGATCAATTGTTTGTTGGGGTCGTTTCAAGAAACTGTTTCAACTCGGGTCACGAATGAAAATTTCTTTTTGACAAATATAGGAGATGTTAATATAAATATATTTCTTTGTGGGTTTGTGTTCTATGTTAAGAGAGCTTTAGAACGAGCTAAATCGCGTCCAAACCGCAGCTAAGATGAATGAGATATCGATGGTCAAAGTTTGGTGTTTGAAACAAACACTGCTGAAATATTGAAGTGGGATGGGAAAGTGACATCTTGTCCCACATGAGAGGAGAAAAAAAACTTGAGGTGGTATATAAGCGGGAACTCTCATTCCTTATTGTTCCAAAGAAGCACACACGAGTGAAGTCGTGAAGGGTGCGATGCACCCTAAGTCACACGCGCGTGCATGCGCCTGGCGTGGGTGCAATGTGGTGCTTTGATGGCGCACGAAGATGATTCTTGCAGCAACTTCCGGATTTCAGCAACAAGACAGTTTCGAATATGTTGTTGTAAAGTTCCATGTAGTTTAATTTTGTCGTTAATTCATTTTTTTGTAGTTTCAACTCAACCTGCAGTATAAATACTAGGTGAGACCTGGTTGCAAAAGACACTAGAAACCAACAGTACATACCCATGGAAACAAAAAAAGTTCTCAGTGGAAACTCAGAATTTGTTTTAAGGGTCATGTGTCAAACACCCCCCCCCCAGCCACCAGACCAATCTGTTTTATATACTGTTATACTGATCTTGTATTTTCTTTTATTTCAGTTGTAAAAGTTCTTGTAATTTTACTGCTTACTGTTATACTGATCTTGTATTTTCTTTTATTTATATTACGCGAACCATTCCTACAATCTTATTTAATCTCACAATAAACAACGAGATAATCAATCTTATAATAAACAATTTTTAATCACTTCTTAAAAGCTTAATTGGTCATTCAAAACTGTCATTTTCATTTATGACCCGAGTTGAAACAATGGATGGAAATAACTGAACAATGAAAGTGAAACCACTAATCTGGCCCAAACTACTGACCCCAGAACAAACAATTGATCACAACTTATGATCATTTGTTATCGTGTTTGTTGATATGATTCCTGAAAATGATGTGATTGTGTATTAAGATTTTCTTGGATCTGTGTTACATGTGATCAGATATATAGTGTTATATGCACATAATGTAATGTTTAAAATGCCATCAAAGAATGAAAACATAAAGGGAAATGTGGAATGTAATCAGAGCAATTTTTAAATCGATCTTGAAAGCGTATGCTCATTTAAAGAAGTGGGAAACTCGGTGGGTTGGGTAACGGGTCAAAACGTGTAACACAACACTTCCAAATTTGTAAAAGATTTAGTGAACATTCGGTGTGTAAAATGTGATTTATGATGTACTTGATTTGAATAAAACGATGTAGGAAGTTTGGTTCGTTACATGTTGCTCGACTTTCAACCCGTTTCACCTCCATTTTAGCGTTTGTTATCTTAACTGTTTGACCCAATAGAGATAACACATAATAGAGTCGACCAATTCATTAAATGTAAATTACCAATCTCTACTTGAAGTCCATGTGTAAGCCATGTTAACTTTATATTCCTGAAAATTGAAACATTTGGTTGGATGGATAATTTATTACAATAACTAAATTCTCTACTTGAAGTCCATGTGTAAGCCATGTTAACTTGATATTCCTGAAAATTGAAACATTTGGTTGGATGGATATATAATGTTATGCACATAATTTATTCAAAAACGACACTGCAAAGAAGGAAAATTACAATAAATAAATTCTCGGATAGAATACAGATACTTATCTTTATACGCCAAGCGTTTTTGAAATCCAATGAAGAATTTCTGGTGTCAGACGAAAGGGAATGGTAAAACAATCCTAAAATAGCCTCTGTTGGCTCTTGCTGTTTGGCTGGAGTCGTATGCAACGGAATCTTGTACGTTGCAAATGCTTGAGATTCGAGGGCGGTACTGGGGAAGCTAGTTTATAAAACTGAAAAAGCATTTATGCCTGTCCGACTTTCACAGGATCACTATGCAAACAATGGATCCGTTAGGGAGGATCTAATAGCATTGTTTCATAATGAAGAAACACGGAACTAATTACGGGACTAATCAGTTTGGTTCATGTTTCTACCATGATGGTTAATCTTCTTTGTGGTTTCCTGAGCTCCTTAATGACTGGATTATCTGCAAAACAGAACACCGTTACTCGTTAAGAGGGGAATGTGGGGGTTTCCCTCTTAACCGGGCTCCGGCGTGAGAATAAGCGACTGCTTTAGGGAGATAATTAAGTATTAAGTGTGAGAGTGGAGGGAACGGAATGTTTAACCTGTGAAGTGAGGTCTCTATTTATAGCCGGAGAGTTGTAAGAGGATGTGGGCTGATGGGCCTTGGGCCGGAAGGCGAAAACAAGGAGGATATGCTCCTTGTCTCACTGGTGTCGACCGTTAGTGGCTTCTGGGAGCTTTCTAGAGCTGGCGCAATGTGATTGGAGCCACGTGTCACTGTTGTCGGCCTGGCCGCCCTTCTGCCATCAGCAGGTAAGTGGAGATCGTGGGGCAGTTGTCTCTGCCCTATGATTGGTGCCATGTAGGCGTCCTTAAGTACTTTTTGTCTCCTGCATGTCAGATGATCGTGGAGCACGATTGAGCAGAGCCAGAAGGACGCCGATTGGCTCTTTTCTTCTGCCACTTGTACCTTGTGTACTATCTGGAGCAGCCTTGCGCTGCTTCCCTGTGCGATTCTTGCTGGGCACGTAACCAACCCGCGCGGGGTTTGGGTGACTGAGTGCTCCTTCAGTATGCTAAGTGCTGCTATCGGAGCTTCTTGTCGTCTAGGTCTTGCGCGGCGTAAAATAGAAAATGATGTAACTCGCGCAAGGCTCGTGGTAGGAAGTTTGTTGAATAAGGAGTATGGTTCCGCGCGCAACCTTGACAGAGGTTTGCGCGGCTTTTTTGGGACCATACCCCTTCAAGTCCCCCCCAGTCCGGTGCTGCACCATGCGCGAGGCAAGTGGTTGGAGCTCTGGACTTAGAAAAAATAAAGTTGAAGAAAATGCTTCCTTGATTTTGGTAGACATGGCGCGTGTAAACTTTTATTGGTTACAACGGCGCGACTACCAGGCTTGGTTCCAGGTGGGTTATTGCCTTTCTGTGTAGGCGCGCAGGGTTATTAAGGCATTGCTAACACTGCGCGGCCTTAGTAGCTTTTGCATGAAGCCTGTTCTAATTTATGGTGGGAAAACCTTCGGAATTTGAACTCTGACAAGTTGGTGAGAAACGTCATTAATGGTGACGTTTGAGTTGACCTGTTACACGGCTGTCATCAAGTTGTCTCTGACGGTTGGTCATTCCATCAGGAGAGTGAGTTCCACGCGCGCGTGATAACCGTCGTTCCGGGATTCCCGCCTTACGTGTCATCTTCTGATTGGTCACGTGCGCGGCGATCTCGGCACGTTTACCCATCGCATTAAATGCGATGGGTATATATATCTGAAGAGATGTGGGAGGTCATCACTTTTCTCTTCTACTATTGCTATCTTTCTCTCCATTCGTATCCTTTATCTCTTCAAATCTTCAAGCTTTGTAGCAGATCTTTAAGATCTTTCTTCGTATCTTCAAGTTCTTCAAGAAAACTTGAATCTTTATTTACTATGGCTGAAGAACATCAAGAGGATATTCCCGGGGAGGAAGGCCCTGTTCCCGTTCTCCGGTGGGATCCGGGTCTTTTTTAGCAGATCACGAGGAGTTTCCGGTTTCCACCGGAATGGGACGCTAAGTACCCCGGTCAAAACCAGACGGCCGCTGATGCACCACCGGGGTACATCACGTTGTTCGAAGATTTCTTTCATCAAGGTAATTTCCGGCTGTCGGCGACGAATTTTATTGCCCATATTCTGCAGTTTTATGGGTTTCATATATCGCAGATGAGCCCTCCCGGGATGGTCCGGGTTCGTCACTTTGAGTTCTTGTGTTGGTCTCATGGTATTGAGCCGACGGTTGAGAAGTTTAGGGTATTCTATCAGCTAATCAAAAACATGGGCTTCTATTCATTCGCCAGTCGGGGTGCTGCAAAAAAAGATACTTCTGAACCCCCCCCCCCAAGAGTTTTCATGAGTGGAAACCGAAGATCTTTTATATTCGTGAGGAGGTGATACCGATCTCCATGACTTTCCGCGCGTGGTCCGAACCAATTTTGAATGAGGATTTGGCGATCCCCAAGAATGACGCTTGATACAAGAAGCTTACCTCTACTCCAAACCGAGTGTTTGGAGAAAATGTCTTGGTAGCGGCGCGCATGAGTGACCAATGGCCGGCTGAAAGCAAGGATGTTCCGGTTCTGATGTTCAACGATAGAGGTTAGTAATTTACTTAGCCTTTTTGGTTTCTTGTTTCGTAACTCTTGTTTATTTACGTAATTTGTTGTGTAGAGGCGCAACTGTATCAAGCTGCATTCTCCACCTTTGGTGGTTCTATGAGTGTGCGCCCACTCCAGGCTGGAGAGGAGTATTGGTACGAGCAGATTAGGGGTAATTTCATGTACCCGGTTGCTGATGCGTTCGCCTCGCCGCCTACTGCAACCGAAGGTGCGCACATACCTAAACCTCGTCCTTTGCGCTCTGTGACCTCTGCTGGGAAAGAGGTTGTCTATCTTTCCAGCGAGGAGTCTGTAGGGTCTTCGAACGGGGAGCTAAGTTCGTGGTCTAACGTCTTTGCGGGTGTGTTGCGCGACCTGGGTATCGACCCCAAAGAGAAGAAGAAGAAACCCTCCAGGAAGAAGAAGGTGGTCAACCTTGAGCCTGAGGTGGTAAGCAAGAAAGGTGGGAGTAGCCGCGCAGCTGCTGGTGCTGTTGATAAAGGTACTCTTCGGCTTCGTCAGAGTGACTTGAAAGATTATGTGATAATTAGTGACTCACTTGAAGGATTGTCGCGCGTAGGCGAGAAGAAAACTAGAGCGGGTGGCTCAAGAAGTGAAGGTAGCGCGGGTTCTCGTAACCCGGATGCTGGCGCTACTCCCTCCTCTGTTGCGCAGGAGGAAGAGGAAGAGGAAGAAGAAGAAGAGGCGGCTGCTGAGAAGTTGATCAGCAGGAAAAGGACTAGAAGCGAGACCACAACTGGTGTGGCTGCTGCGTCGATAGCTGGTGCGATTCCCTTGATCGGGAAAACGAGCAACTTGCGCTCTCTTTACAAATTCTCTCCTGGTAAGTTCTTAATTTCTCTTCCTTTTGTTACTCTCTTCTTAATCACTTGGTTTCTGCAGAGACCAAGAAGAAGACCCCTGAGAAGGGTGTTACGTTTACCGAGCCAGAGCCAAAGAGGCCAAAGATTACTATTAAATCTTCCAAGACTGATGGGGCTGAGTCTGCCAAGGATAAACATGTTGCTGAGGGGGATAAGGCGAAGGCTGCCGAAGAGAAGAGAAATGTTGATGAGGAGCGTAGGAAGAAGGCGGAGGAAGAGAAGAAGAGGAAAGCTGAGGAAGATAGAAAGGCTGAGGAGGCGAAGAGGAAGAAAGCCTCTGATATAGAGGAGGAGAGGGAAAAGGCTGTTGAAAAGCCTATTGATGATGCCTTGAGATATATCGGTGCCGCTGCTATCGCTACCCAAGAGAAAGCGCAGGGTCCGGAGTTTGTGAGCACCACGGGGCCTGAGAAGCCCCATCAAGGGAGGAGAAAGGAGCCTGAGGTTGAGAAACCTACCCGCCCCACGCATACTGAGGTCCCCCATCGCTCCAAGGTAACTTCTACCAGGGGATCGGGCCCGTATGTTTCTAGTGGCGCGAGCTCTGGTGACGCTGGGGGTTATAACCCACAAGCTATCGGGGCGAAGGATACCCTTGGTGACATTTACTATAAAAGTTACACTGAAGAGGAACGTGGTAATGCCCCCCACCAGGCTCCCTGGGGTTTGAAGCAAAGGGACACCTTTCAAGAGTTCGGACCTTGCCGCGATTGGTTCATAAATTCCTTTACTCCTGGTGAGGTTATCTGGCAGAGGGCGAAGACTCATGAAGGGCTATATCGCACTTATGTGATCGGGGAGGCCAACACTCGCGCTGCTAACCATCAAATAGTTCGTGAGTGGCGGACAATGGTTAGGGAGCGGTCGGATTGGGAGAGCTACCGCGAGCGAATGTTGAAGCGTGTTAGCGAGTTCGAGAAGTCGAAAGCCGCCTTTGATGAAGAGAAGGCAAAGTTTGAGGCTGACAAGAAAGCGGACAATGAGCACGCGTTCGCGGCTCGTAACAAGATTGTCGACCTTGAAGCCAAGGTTGTTGAGTTGACCGCGAAGGTCGAGGATGCGCAAGTTGCACAGGCTGCTAAGGAGCAGATTGAGGTTTGTAAAACTTATACCCTTTCCTTCTGTGCTTTGTTTGCAAAATAGCCTAAGTCCTTTGTCGCTTTTTAGGTTGAGTTGGCTGATGTGAAGTTGCAGCTGTCGAGTAGAGACAAGGATCTTAAGGCCAAGGATGTCGAGATCGCTGAACTGAAACGCCGCCTGAATGAGCAGGTTGATAAGTGCGAGTCCTTGGAAATCGACCTTGAGGCGGAGAAAGTTAAGGCCGCGACTGCTGAAGAAGCGCGTGATGTTAGTACCGCAGCCCTCAATGTAGTGCAGACTAACTATTCTGAGGCTCAGGGCATTGTTGATACTCTTTTCTCTGAGTCTGAGTGGATGCGCGGCCGCGGAGTAGTGCTGGTATGCTATTCTTTCTTCCTTTGGAAGTTTTATTTGTTAGGAGTTGTTTTTAATACGCAGTTTTCGTTATAGGTTGCCAACTCTGTCCTTAACGCTGGAGAACTAGATCGCGCTGTTGCTGCTTTGACAGATGCCGCGCGCGCAGTTGGTCATCGAGGAGGGTATCTGGAATGTGCGCAACACGTTGAATAGGTATTTGGACAGGAGTTTGACGTTAGTCATTGCTCGGTGACTGACCAGGCTAGTGCCGAGTTGACACGTGCTGAAAATGCTTATGATCACTTATCACTGTCTGTGATGGACTTAGTCGCGAAGGCTCTAGAGCGTGATGACTGGTGTCAGCGCCTCAAGGCCATTCTCGACCCACCGATAACTGTTGAACTATCAGATGGAGAGGAGCAAGCTGGTGATGACGGTGGAAACGATGGTGATGACGGTAAGCCTGGTGGTGATGATGGTGATGAAGGCGATCAACACGATGGTAGTGGGAATGATGAATTTGAATAGGCTGTCGACAGGCTTTGAGCCTTGTAATTTTTTGTTTGTTTGTTTTGAATGTAAGCTCTTGCGCGGTCGCGCTTGTTTTAGACTGAATGAATGCTATTTGTTCTTTCCCGTTACAATTATTGCACTGTTGTTAAAAACTTTGGTTAAATTAGCTCGAATAAATGTAAGTGTTTCTCGTGTGAGTGTAATTGCCCGGTCTCGCACTATGTTCGCGGAGGACCTTGGAGGCATAACTCGAGGGCTCATAAGCTACTGGATTGTTTTCGTGCTAATCAGAAGTTTAACATGCATTTGTAACGAAAGAAGTAATAGAAAACATGTCGTATGCTTTCATTGACGTGTAGCCGACATAGGAAAGTAAAAAGCGCAAGGCCAACATACATTGCTTGTAACGTAAAGGGCGTGTAGCCGACATAGGAAAGTAAAAAGCGCAAGGCCAACCTCAGTGGGTAATGGCGCAGGGCCGAGACTAATTACATATAGCATTTGCGCAGTTGTTGCGCATTCCACGTTTGCGGGATGATGTGACCATCCAGGGTGCGCAACTTGTAAGCCCCTTTTCCTAGCACTTCGTGAACTAAGTATGGGCCTTCCCATTTGGGTGCTAGTTTTCCTGGGCGTTCAGCATTTGACGCTTCGTTGTCTTGGAAGACGTATTCTCCTGGAGTGAAGGTACAGATGCGGACTCTCGCATTGTAGTACCTTTCCAGTTGTGTTTTGTACTTGGCTTCTCTAATTCGCGCGATTTCGCGCCTTTCTTCTAGCAAATCCAAGTCAAGATGACGCTCTGCCTCGTTGTCGATTGCGTTGACTGCTGTCAAGCGCGGTGAGGGGAGACCTACTTCTGCCGGGATAACTGCCTCCGAGCCGTATACTAGGCTGAAAGGAGTCTCGCCGGTGCTTGTCTTCGGCATGGTTCGATGGGCCCACAGGATGCTCGGGAGCTCATCCACCCAGCCTCGTCTCTTTGTGCCCAGTCGGGCTTTTATCCCCTCGACAATACTTTTGTTAACGTTTTCCACTTGACCGTTGCCCTGGGGGTGCGCAACGGAGGAGAAGGTATGCTCGATTTTCATTTCCTTCATCCAATTTTGAAGATCTTCAGACGCAAAGTTGGTGCCGTTGTCCGTTACGATCTTGAGTGGTAGGCCAAATCTGCAGATGATGTGTTCCCAAATGAACTTGCGCACCATCATGGCTGTAGTTGAAGCGAGCGCTTTGGCCTCCACCCATTTCGTGAAGTAATCGACGGCCACTATTATAAACTTGACGGAGCCAGGGGCCTCTGGGAAAGGTCCCACCATATCAATTCCCCACTGCTGAAAGGGCCACGCAGTGGATACGGGAATAACATCGTTTTTTGGGCGCAGGGTTTTTGGAGAATGTCGTTGACAGGAGTCGCATTTGCGCAACTCCTTCAGGGCGTCGACGTGCATCCCTGGCCAATAATATCCGGTGTTCATAATCTTCGCGACGACCATGCGTGGTCCTGCATGGATGCCGCAGATCCCTTCGTGGATCTCCCTGATCAAGTAATTTGCATCTTGGTGGTCCACGCAGCGCAGTAATGGCCCCAAGAAGGACTTGCGGTACAAGATACCACCATTCATTTCGTAATGCAGGGCCTTGTTCTGAATCTTCCTTGCCTCTGCCTTGCTCTCAGGGAGTACTCCTTCTTGCAAATACTGAATTATAGGGGTCATCCAGGATGGCTGCCCTATCTCGATCACGTTGACTTGCCGTAGCAGAACTGATGGATTCTTGAGTACTTCAATCCTTACATCTTTTGCGAGATGTTGGAAGGAGGTTGAAGCCAGTTTGCTTAAAGCGTCTGCCGGTTTGTTCTTAGAGCGGTTGATGTGTACCACCTTGTAGGACTTGAATTTTTGGAGCAACTCTTTCGCCTGATCCAAATATAGGGCCATAACTTCGCCCCTTGCATCGTATATACCGTTGATTTGGCTGGCTATCAAGAGTGAATCAACGTGTGCTTGTAAATTCTTAGCTCCTATTTTGATGGCGAGGCGCAAGCCTGCCAGAAATGCCTCGTATTCTGCCTCGTTGTTGGTGTTTTTAAAATCCAACTTGATGGCGTAAGTGAATTCATGGTTTTCAGGGCTCACTAGGCGCAATCTAGCTCCCGCGCCGTCCTCATTTGAGGCCCCATCAGTATAAAGCATCCAAGTCTCATTTGTCGTGTCTTTTTCGGGAGTCTCCACCAGCTCACAATCTTTGATTTTATCAATTGGGACTTCTGTAATGAAGTCAGCTAGGACCTGGCCCTTGATGGCTGGGCGTGGCCTGTACAAAATGTTGTGGCCCCCCAGCTCGATGGCCCATTTTGCTAACCGCCTGGATGTTTCTGGTTTTTGCAATATCGTGCCGATGTGGAAATTTGTAAGTACAGTGATCACATGCCCTGTAAAATATCTGCGCAGCCTTCGGGATGCGTGTAGCAGCGCAAGCACCAATTTTTCCATCGTGGAATATCTCGTTTCCGGGTCAGTGAGTACCCTGCTGACATAATAAATTGGAGTTTGGACTCCATTTCTCTCCACCAGTAATACCGACCCTACTGCCTTATCCGAAGAAGATAAGTACAGTATGAGTGGCTCTTTTTCAAACGGTGCAGTCAGGGTAGGGAGCTCAATCAAACACTCTTTCATTTGCTGAAAAGCTTTCTCTGCTTCGGGGGTCCATCTGAACTCTTGTTTCTTCACACAGTTGCGCAGAGTGCTGATAAAAGGGTACGACTTCGCGGCGTGATTTGATAGAAAGCGGTTAAGCGCGGCCAGGCAGCCGGCCAACCGTTGCATCTCTTTGATTGTTCGCGGCGATGGCATTCGCTCTATTGCCTGGACTTTTTCCGGATTCACTTTAAAGCCACCGTTTGTGACTATGAAGCCTAAAAACTTCCCTTCTTCCATGCCAAAAGAACACTTGGTTGGATTCAACTTCATATTTACGTTGCGCAATGAATTGAACGTTTTTTCGATGTTCTTCAACATTTGGTCCTCTTCGGGACTTTTGACCACTAGATCATCGATGTAAACTTCAATATGCTTTCCGATGTCTCCCGCGAAGGTCTTATCCATCAAGCGCTGGTATGTGGCGCCAGCGTTTTTGAGGCCGAATGGCATCTTTGTATAGCAAAAAATCCCGAGATCAGTACGAAAAGCTGTCTTATCTTCATCTTCGAGCTTCATTTGAACTTGATGGTATCCCTTGTAGCAGTCTAAGAAGCATTTCCATCTGTATGGCGCGAGAGAGTCTATCTTTTTATCGATCTCAGGCAAAGAGTAGCAATCTTTAGGGCATGCCTTGTTGAGATCGGTATAGTCAACACACATTCGCCATCCTCCACTAGACTTCTCTACCATCACGGGGTTCGCAACCCAACTTTGATAACATACTTCTCGCAGGATGTTGGCTTTAAGTAACTCGCATACTTGCTCATTCATTGCTTTCGTTTTGTCTGCCCCTAAGCCGTGCCTTCTTTGGACTTTCGGTTCAACAGAGGGGTAGGTGTTTAAACAGTGCTCGGTAATGTCGCGCGGGACTCCGGTCATGTCAGCCGGGGTCCAGGCGAAGATATCCATGTTCTTGAACAAGAGCTGCTTGAGACGAGTTCTGATGTTTGGTGAGATTGCGTGGCCTATCGTCACCGTTTGCTCCGGGTACTTGCGATTTAAAACCTATTTTTCGGGCTCGGTTGTTGAAACCTTCGCCGCTTTTGTTGGGCGCATCTCTTCTGTTGACATCACTTATTTCTTTGCATAAACGATTGCCACCCCCGTCTTGGTTGGGAAACCAATCGCTGAGTGGGGGGTGGAAGTTATCATGTTCAGCTCACCTTGCGTCTCTCTCCCGATCAGCACATCATGTCTTGACTTAACAGGCATCACCATGAAGTTAACGTTCGTTGTTCTTGAATGCTTCCCGTCAGAGAGTGTGACGGGGAAGCTGATCTGGCCTAGCGGGAAGACCATTTCATTGCAGAATCCAGACAGTGGATAATCAACTGGTTTAAGTCTCGCTTTGTCTTCATCGTCGAACTGGTTAAAGCACTGCTCATAGATGATGTCTGCTGTACTCCCCGGGTCAATGAAGACGTATTCAGTTTCATAATGGCCGATGATACCGGTAATGACGATGGGTCGTGTGGCTCGAGGACCCCCGCGCACCACCGGGAAAATGACCTGCTGTTCTTGCCATAAAGGCTCATAAGGTCTCTTGCCTTTTTCTCTCGCGCTATACCTTGGTCCGTTGACCATGTGGGTCTCTAAGCGTCGAACTTTCTTGTGATTTCCCTCATCGTGGCGATGGAGCTGTCGAGTTTCTTTGCGCACGTTTTTCACCAAGTGGCTCAGCTTTCCACTCTTCAGCGCTCTCTCGATCTCTTGACGTAAGCTGTAACAATCATCTGTTAAGTGGCCTGTATCCTTGTGGAAATCACAATACAGGTTGGGGTCCTGCCCCTTTTTGTTCGTCATAGGCCTTGGAGCCTTAAAATCATGGTTCTCCGTCATTAGCACATCTTTTGGTGTTTTTATGAGCGGAGTCCAATGCTTTTCTCGATTATCATCTCTGACTGCCTTTCGATAGCCGATGCGGTCAATAGTATCTCGCGCGTCTTCTTTGTAGCGGGACCGTTCTTCATAACGAGGTCGTTCACTATAACCGCTGGAGTGATTGGCCTTCCACCCAGGGTTTTTGCCTTTGTTTCGTCTGTTGTCGTCGCGCGAGTGGCCCCCTTTAGAAAATCGATCTTCAGAATGATAACTGTTGTTTCTGGCGAGTGACTCTTCAGTTTGCGCGACTATCTTCGTGGCTTCCATGAGCTTATCCCATTCCTTGGGCATTCCATCTTTCCCAGTGATGGTTCTAATTAGGCTATCACAGCGGATGGCTTTCTTGAAATGGCAGCGCATGAGTTGTTCGCTTACGCCACCGATTTCCAAACACTCTTTGTTAAAGCGAGTGATAAAATCTTCCAAACCCTCGTTATCTCTGCGCCAGATGTCATCAACCTCGGCTGTGTCGCGCTGGTATCGTCTTTGTTGACTGAAGTGACTCAAAAACTGAGTCCTGAAATCCACTCATGATTTTATCTTACCCGGAGGAAGGCTGTCGAACCAGGCGCGAGCAGCCCCCGTAAGCGTTTGGATAAACAGATGGCACCACATGGGCCTTGGGCCGGAAGGCGACAACATGGAGGATATGCTCCTTGTCTCACTGGTGTCGACCGTTAGTGGCTTCTGGGAGCTTTCTGGAGCTGGCGCAATGTGATTGGAGCCACGTGTCACTGTTGTCGGCCTGGCCGCCCTTCTGCCATCAGCAGGTAAGTGGAGATCGTGGGGCAGTTGTCTCTGCCCTATGATTGGTGCCATGTAGGCGTCCTTAAGTACTTTTTGTCTCCTGCATGTCAGATGATCGTGGAGCACGATTGAGCAGAGCCAGAAGGACACCGATTGGCTCTTTTCTTCTGCCACTTGTACCTTGTGTACTATCTGGAGGAGTCTTGCGCTGCTTCCCTGTGCGATTCTTGCTGGGCACGTAACCAACCCGCGCGGGGTTTGGGTGACTGAGTGCTCCTTCAGTATGCTAAGTGCTGCTATCGGAGCTTCTTGTCGTCTAGGTCTTGCGCGGCGTAAAATAGAAAATGATGTAACTCGCGCAAGGCTCGTGGTAGGAAGTTTGTTGAATGAGTATGGTTCCGCGCGCAACCTTGACGGAGGTTTGCGCGGCTTTTTTGGGACCATGCCCCTTCACATAATGATCCCAACATTGTTGTTTATATCGTTGTTTCCAGGTATTTTATTCCCACGTTAAAAAAGAAAATCAATATACAGACTTATTGAGGAGAACTTTTAACTAGATTTTTTACTTTTGACATAATGATTTGTAAACAAAGTTTCACGATATTGCCGATTTCTAGGTCTATTGGTGATGCATATCTGAAGCGGTTCGATTTCAATAGACCCCGTTACCGGCCAAGTTCATACAGTCTGAACCGTTTACTAAACCCATAATGAAAGCGGAACCAACCACACTAGTGACGAAGCTCGTCCCTGAAGATCAGTTTGTTATATTTGCTTCTGATGGTTTATGGGATCATCTTACTGATCAACAGGCGATTGATCTAGTCAAAAGTTCTCCACGCAAGTAATGTAAGATTGGTATTTGATTCCCACGTTAAAAAAGAAAATCAATATACAGACTTACTGAGGAGAACTTTTAACTAGATCAATAGCCTGTTGATCAAACTTGATTTTAACATTCTATTAAAATATTTGCAAGTACACAAAACTTGATAAAACAAAAGTAAAGAAGACGAACGAGGACTGTCCAACCAAACAGCAAGACCCGAACGAGGCTATTTTAGGATTATTTTACCATTTACTTCCAACCAACATTGCTGTATGTTGAAGAAACCTTTGTGTATATCGAACGTATCACAGAAGAAAGGAGTCATGTTTACGTGAAACTCCAAGGTATATGAATGAAAAAAAAAATATCAAAAGCAGCCTAGAAGATTATGCTATGATTTGGTATATATAAGAATAATAATAAGGATTATATATATACTCAATCCTAACAATATAACATATTTGTTGGATATTTGAATTCAAATTGACACTAGTTTAAATTAAAGCCCTAAATTATCTCTTTTACCGTAACAATATACCATATTTGTTGGATATTTATTAGTTTTTTTTTTTTTTTTTTTTTTTTTTGAAAAGACGACTTTCATAAAACACCAAACGGGAAAAAATTCCAAGACGGAAAATCAACCCGAAAAACCAACATACAAGTTACATAATGTCAAATTTACACCATTTATCCCAATCCGCCGAACCCCATTTCGCCCTATACTTAAACCATAAAAAACCCAACGCCTTAATGTCCGCGATAATATCCGTCACTTTAGGACCTTTATTCGAAAACGTCATCTCGTTCCTCGCTTTCCACACTCTCCACGCGGCGATCGTAATAATACCTTGAACAATTGTCTTCTTATTCTCCGGCCAACCTTGCTGAGCTTGTGCAGAGACAAGGTCCTTTGTCGAAAAAGCAAATATGTTTGGCACCCTACACCAAGCCGAGATGGCAGCCCATACTCCAGTCGCGAAACCGCATCCAGTAAGTATATGGTCCGTCGTTTCTTCATTGTCCCCACATAACGAACACAACGAATCTTGGAGCTGCACGTTTCTTGCTCTCAATGCTACCTTTGTTGGAAGCCGATTTAAACACGCTCTCCACATAAATATATTTATTAGTTAACATACTATAACTTTTTTTTATCTTTTTATGTATGTTTATTAAATATATTAATGGTTTACCTACTTATGTCGGGTTCCTGCTTGGGATGTCTCAAGGTCGAATCTTGCGGGGGGCGAACTGTGGCACCGGTTCAAACTGACAATAATATGCCAACCGCGGGATTCCCGCTCGTGGTGACCTGGGTGATCAAAGGCCAAAGGCCTAACCTGGTGATCTATCTGTTAAAAAAATATATATATATATATATAGTGGATTAACCTGCTTACATTTATTTTACTAGCAGGATGCCCGCACGATGCGGCGGGAGCGACATATCATATTGCGATACTCATTTTTTGTAGTTTTCTTAATCATATAATATTTTTTGTAGCATCATTGTGGTAGATATACATTAAAAAGTAATCAGGTAACCCATGCCATTGTGTTGTGCATGGTTCGGTCGGTTTGGTTATTATCCTCAATCGAAGCCGAAATGAAAGTCATCAGTTAGTCTATTTTATTAAGCAATCCGTTTTTGGTTAATCACTTCGGTTTATTCATTCGGTTAAATTGACGGTTTTTTGTTTGGTTCATTTAATTTCAGTTAATAGTAAAAACCAAACTTGGGCAAAAACTTTTGCTAAGAAATAGAGTAAATTACACTTTCTGTCTTTTAAGTATATTAGGAATTATGAAACGTGCCCCTTAAAATATTTAATTTCAGTTTATGCCCAAAAATCACATGTTATGTAACAGTTTATATCCGTTTAAGCAAACTGAATTAATTATTTCAGTTAGGTTAAATCAACTTAAGGGCAAAATTGGTATTTCATACTCCCTTGCATCAGATTCCTTTTTATATTCCACACTTAACACAAACCCTCTCTCTCCCTATCACCACCTGCCTCCTCCACCACCACCACCAAAACCACCACCGCCGCCTCCCACCACCACCATTGCACCCCAACAAACCCTCAATCAGTCAGTGGGGATCCAACAACAACTACAACCACCAGCAACACCACCACAACTTTCTCCTCTGCTGTGTATCTGAATCAGAGTTCGAACTAGGAGTGTGGGAGTAGGAGTAAAATTGATTATGCCTAGCGGTGGTCATCTAAGGTGGTTCCGGTTGTGCAGCTACCCCTAAGGAAGACTGCAGTCTCCTACAGTTTCTTATCGGAATTCTATAAACTACAAAAGCAGGTAAGCGATTGTGAGATGTGAAGGAAAAATAGAGGTCTAGGAGTTTATATAATTGATACAGTTGGGTTACCGTTTTTATTATTTTGTTAGCATTGATTGTGAAACATGCAACTCTATGTCACTTTCGTTGCCCGTGGTGCAACGCGCGCAGGCCACTCTTCTAGTTTAATAAAATTTTGAACGCTTTACCTTAAAAAAATATAAGGGTTGAAGTTCAACAAAAACAATGTTTATAAACTAGGCTTTAATAATAACGAACCCTCCAACACCACTTGCATAAAACATTTCTATCGAGATTCAACATAAAAAGGTAACTAATTACATAATCAACCATGTATTACTTTCTCAAACTGCCTAGGTTGAATATTAAAGTGAATGGGATAGTTATGCTTATGCGTTCCACTAGTGACCTAGTGATGTCACATAGTGAACTTTTGTTCATACCACACACAATGGAATTGAACTATTCAACCTTCATACAAATCATGCCCTACCTACACGTGCCAATCCCAAGCAACAACGAAACCCGAAACCTTAGCCTAATACTCATTTACTGATTTAGCTTCTTTAATCTTTCATTTAGATTTGTAACCCCCGGCCCGAATAGGGCTGACGTGTCACACGATACATTAATTAGAGACATTCTAAAACTTCAAATAAAACCTTAACTCCAAAGTTTAAAAGTCTAAAACCACACAACGGTCTTAATGGAAAACGAAAGTGTCTAAATTATTTAAATAGCAATTTATTTAAACTCCTTTTTTTTCCAACTCTAGCCGGTTAATTTTCTCTCTTCACACTTTTCCCCTTATTCCCCTACATGTTTAAGAAATAAGAGAAAACAACATAAAGAAACATGGCTGAGCCAAAAATTGCCCAGTAATGGAAAAATAATAGTAATAACGGTAATTTTGATGAGAACGATCAATACGTTATGTTATTCGATCAATGGTGAACAATACTATGTCAATAATAATGTACCGATATGGTCAATATTATACAATGGTCAATTGATACAATAACAATCTATGTGGAAATATCCATGTGAGCCAATGACAATAATAATAATAAACAATGTGTACATTAGCTGCAGTTCTAATGTCCCAATATGTAGAGGGGATGTGGGCACACACACCTATCCCAATACCAATAAGTAACAATAATATCATAGGATCGATGCATACACCTCCCAATAATCAATAACAAATTAATGCTAATATAGAAACGCCGTGAACTAATATAGTACACGTCATCGGGGCCGATGATGACGCCCTATGTCCAAATAGGTGGATGTGTTCGGGTATTGAGGTCAATAAAATGGTATACTTAAGTCAAGTCAACTAGTACGATAATGCACTTCTATGGCAGTAATCAATGATCAATGGGAACATGCGATAAGGAGCTTAAGGAATTAATCTATCTAGGGGTGAGCAAAAGGAAAAACCCGACCCTACCCGACCATTACCCGACCCGAGAACCGATCAAACATAAAATACAGAACCGATTCACTACCCTAAATATAGGGTCGGTTCCGGTCCATAGGTCCAAGTTGGGTTTCACCATGAAAAGAACCGAGAACCGACCCGACCCGACCCAATTTTATGTGAAAAATGGGAACCGATCTAAATACCTAGGTACTTGGGTTCGGGTTGGGTTGGGTATATTTTTGGTTCGGACCTAAACTTGCTCACCCCTAAATCTATCGTATGTGAATCATTGGCAACAATTCAATTCAAGACTTGATACTATAACTAATAGGAACCAACCATACAGTTCGATGAACTAGACACTACGAGTACAATAATGATATAAAATGCTATCAGACAAGACCATAAATCCGTACCTTAATGGCGAAAAGAGATAACCTTAACAATCTTAGGCTTGAATGAAATGTCGCGAAATCCTAGTATCCTACAAATGTCGCGAAACCCTACAAATTTGATGCGCTCGGCGGTGGTTCATTGATCAGTTCTAATCATTGGTTCGAGCCATCGGTTGTTTCGCTCCCACTTGTTAATAGTTATCGTTTTGATGAATTGTTTGTTCAGGGTCAGTCGTGTGGACAAAAGCAGTGGTTTCACATTGATTGTTAAGTTGTTTCGAGAAACCGTATCAACTCAGGCCACGAATGAAAATAATTGTTTTGAATGACCACTTAAACATAGTTAAAAAGGGATTAAACCTTGCTTATTACCAGATTGGTTATCGTGTTTATTGTGATATTAGATAGGATTGTATATATTTTTGTTTGTGTGTATATAAAATGCAATCAATGAACGTGGTTTTGTTTGACTAGTCTTCACGGATCGGGTCGGGTAAAGTATGGACCGTATCAACTAGAGACGAGGGTGTGTTTTCGATCGCGAGGATTCAGGCAAATTCTGTGTTGGAGGATCAGTGTCATCTCGAATCTGGGAGTTTGGAACATGGATAAGAATGGCCCTCAAGGAACGTTCGTTGGAGTGTATGATGGTCATGCTGGCCCTGAAACCACATTGTTTGTCAAAGATCGTTTGTTTGAGATTTTGCAAAGTAAGTTAGTTGTTACCTCTTCATATATTAACTTTAATCTGTGATCATTTGTTATCATGTTTGTTGATATGATTCCTGATAATGATATGATTGTGTATTACTCTATGTTAAACAATTAAGATTTTCTTGGATATTTGTGACATGTGATCAGATATATAGTGTTATATAATTGTTTTGATTCTATAGATCTGTTAACTTTGCTAGTGTAGTGGTATTAGTCATGCCCTAGTCTTGTAAAGACCCTAGCTCGAATCTCATAAGCAAATTTTTTTTTTCCTTTTGGCGCATCCTTCTGGTGACATTAAACCAAAGACTCATAAGCAATATGTATTTTTTTTTCCTTTTGGCGCATCCTTCTAGTGACATTAAACGAAAGCCTGAGATATATTAATTAAATAAAGTTGTGATGTTGTAATTATTTCAAGTATTTTTATCAATTATCAAATACGAAGCAATTTAAAAAATAAAATGGATTTATATTGTGTAAAAAATAGAAAATAGGGTATTAATGTCTAGGTATCTAAAAACCCGATTTTCTAATACCCGATCATACCGAAACACGGTTTGGTTCCCGAAATTGGGTATTATAAAAACCCGATTTTTGCACCTCTAATGTTAGTCAATAACGAAATTGGGCCTCCACTTTGTAGTTTGCTTAGGGCCTCCAAAAACGTAGGAACGGCTATGGTTATATGCACATAATGTAATGTTTAAAATGTCATCAAAAAAAGAATGAAAACATAAAGGGATAATGTGGAATGTAATCAGAGCACTATTCAAATCGATCTTGAAAGCCTATGTTCATTTAAAGAAGTGGGAAACTCGGTGGGTTGGGTAACGGGTCAAAATGTGTAACACAACACTTCCAAATTTGTAAAAGATTTAGTGAACATTCAGTGTGGAAAATGTGATTTATGATGTACTTGATTTGAATAAAACGATGTAGGAAGTTTGGTTCATTAGAGATAACACATAATAGAATCGACCTATTCATTAGTAAATTGCCATCTCTACTTGAAGTCCATGTGTAAGCCATGTTAACTTGATATTCCTGAAAATTGAAACATTTGGTTGGATGGATATATAATGTTATGCACATGATTTATTCAAAAACGACACTGCAAAGAAGGAAAATTACAATAACTAAATTCTCGGATAGAATACAGATACTTATCTTTATTAATTGATAAGTGAATTGCCATCTCTACTTGAAGTCCATGTGTAAGCCATGTTAACTTGATATTCCTGATCCTTTTGGTCAAACACAGTAATTATTGACAATATTAACAAACATATTTATTTATGATGCAGCATACGCATCAGAAAATGGCGGAATGTCAGAGGAGGTTATACGTCAAGCGTTTTTGAAAACCGATGAAGAATTTCTGCTGTCAGTCGAAAGGGAATGGCAAAATACCCCCAAAATAGCCTCTGTTGGCTCCTGCTGTTTGGCTGGAATATTATGCAATGGAATGTTGTACGTTGCGAATGCTGGAGACTCGAGGGCAGTACTCGGGAAACAAGTGGATAAAACTGAAAAAGCATTTATGCCTGTCCGACTTTCACAGGATCACAATGCAAACGATGGATCCGTTAGGGATGATCTAATAGCATTGGTATTTTTTTCCCATGTTAAAAAAAAAATTTCAATATACAAAACTTTATTTTAACATTCTAATAAAATATTTGCAGGTACACAAAACTTGATAAAACAAAAGTAAAGAAGACGATTTCAGCATTTGCGCACAACAATCAATTGCATATAGGACTGTCCAACCAAACAGCAAGAGCCGAACGAGGCTATTTTAGGATTATTTTACCATTTACTTCCAACCAACATTGCTGTATGTTGAAGAAACCTTTGTGTATATCGAACGTATCACAGAAGAATGGAGTCATGTTTACGTGAAACTCCAACGTTTATAAATGAAAAAAAATATCAAAAGCAGCCTGAAAGATTATGCTATGATTTGGTATATATATAAGGATAAGGATTATATTCCTCTATATACTCAATCATCACATATTTGTTTGATATTTGAATTCAAACTAGAATAATCATGTATTAACGGGTATCTAACAGGTAAACACGTATTAACATGTATTAACGGGTATCTAACTATCTAACAGGTATTAACATGTATTAACGGGTATCTAACAGGTAAACATGTATCTTAACGGGTATCTAACAGGTAAACAGGTATCTTACCCACTCGATGTTAAGTGTTAACATGTATTAACGCTATACACGAACAGACACGAAAACACGAGACGCTATACACGAACACGACACGAAAATTAACAGGTTGTTTCGTGTCTACCTGTTTAGTACACGATACATGTTAAGGTCATACACGATACCTGTTAAGGTCGTGTAGGTTCGTGTCGTGTATCGTGTAAAATTGCCAGCCCTAAATGCCACACTACTGTCAGCGACCACCGACACTGAAGTTGCGGTGTTAATGCGAATAAATTAAACCGAAACGTAAAACATAGAATAAAATAACTAAGTTGATCTAGGACTCGCGCGTTACGATAAACACGCGTCTATTTTTTCCCGTTTGACAGGTGTATCGTAATCTATATATAATATATATCATTACCACTATACAAACCATAATACATACATTACAACAACCATTGCATCAATATGTTGCAAATTATATTTATACAAGATTTTGGCTAAATTAATTAGATTATTATAAATAATAATAATTTACAAATAAAACAACACAACTTTGAATGGATCAAACCGATTGAATATGATAAGATAATGAAACCATTATTTGATTAGGGTACAACCACTTAAGCACTATTTACAACCACACATGCATACAAAACATATTGAATTTGGTAAGGTAATGAAACCATTATTATTTGATTAAGGTACAACCACTTAAGCACAACTTACAACCTATATTTGATTAAGGTACAAGTATTTAAGCACAACTTACAACCAAACATGCACACAAATGTTTCAAATTAATAGTATATAAATGTTAACACTAGTTTAAATTTAATCGCTAAATTATCTCTTTTATTACTATGTATTATATATATTTTATTTTATTAGATACAACAATTTTTAATCTAAACTTTAAAAGTAAACTATGGAAAATTAACTAATTCAAATATACCTTATGTTAACGATGCAATTGGATAAGTATAACTTTTTATCCTTTATATGCAGGTTTATTTTAGTAATTATAACTACGTTATAATCCCGTGTATTATTCGGGTTGAATAAATAAATTTTATATACTAAATAATAAAACAATATATCTTTAAAAACTTTTTTTATTGGACGGGTTGAATAAATATAATTTTATATATTAAATAATAAAAAGATATCTATAAGAACAATATTGTACGGGTTGAATAAATGTAATTTTATATACCGAATAAAAAAGTTATATCTTTAAAACCACGTGTATTACACGAGTTGAATAAATGTAATATTGTTTACCAAATAATAAAATAATACATTTTTAAAAAAACCTCATTTATTACACGGGTTGAATAAATGTAATTTTATATACCAAATAATAAAAAATTACATCTTTAAAAATATGCGTATTACACGGTTTGAATAAATGTAATTTTCTATACTAAATAATAAAACAATATATATCCTTAAAAAAACTCCGTGTATTATACGAATTGAATAAATCTAATTTTATACATCAAATAATAAAAAGTTATATCTTAAAAAACCTCATGTATTACATGGGTCGAGTAAATGTAAATTTGTATAGTGAAAATAAAAATATTTAATATATTAACACAAAGTTTGATTTTCGTGATAAAAATAGATTATCCTGTTGTAGCAAAATTTGTTAACGAAGTCTCAATAAATTTAACTCTTTATTTAAAACTCCGTAAATATATAAATGATATTAGTTAATTTTATTTTAAGTTTCGTAAAACCTGTTTGATACCAAACTAAACAAAATGTTCAAATATATAGTTAAGATCAAATTAGATAATTAAGTTTGAATTTGAAGTAAATAGATAAATATAAAAGTAATAATTAATTCAAATAAATAATAGAGTAAATTACGATTTTGGCCCCGTCGTTATATCACTTTTACTCTTTTAGCCCAAAAAAGAATGTTTTAAAATTTAAGTCCCCAATGTTTTTTTTTCTAACATTTTTGGCCCCTAACGTTTTTTTCCTAACTTTTTTGGCCCTTAACATTTAATGGATGGGGTTAGCGTTAGAGGCCAAAAGTGTTAGAAAAGAAGACATTGAAGACTCAGATGCTAAAAATAATAATTAATGGATGGGGTTAGTGGGTATACCACGATCCAATACGTGGATCGTGGCTACCCTTACGATTTAGGTAACTATGATACATACATACATACATACATACATACATATATTTAAGTGTGTGTATATAGAGTAGTTATCCCAATGGCTTTTGTTTAAAAAAAGAAAAAGAAATTGATTTTCTATCTTCGTTTTCATTTTTGTTTAGAAAAACCATGATTTAATTATAAAAATAGTATTTTTCTTACTTGTGTTTTAAATTATAACATGGTTATGTTGTTCGATCATAATTAGTTTTAAACTATAGAATTTATAATTTACTCTAATCAATATTATAAATGAGAAGAATATTAAAGTAAATAATAATTATCCATAAGATATTAAACTAAATAATATTTAGTAGAATGGTTATTTATAATTAATTAGAAAAGATTAAATTAATATAATCTATACTATATAATAAAAGAAACCTGTTTTGAGACACTTGTCATTCTCTCATTTAATTGATTAAAATTATTAATAATACTAATAATAATAATATTTAATCTAATCTAATACAAATAATAATAATATTTAATCTTATCTAAATATCTAATACAAATTCTTATTATTAATTCAATAACCTATCGTTAAACTAAAACTTCAATAGAATCTTAAATCCTAGCTAAACAAGTTTTGAAATTCATAATAATATTAATATGTTAGACTAAATATTATATATATATATAATATATTATTGATATATATAACTAAAATTATTATCAATAATATTAATAATAGGTTTAGAATCAAATACAAAGATTCAAAAAATAAGAAGTCCTACAAAGGGTATCAAATAGTCTTTGATTGACCTCATTCAACCGACATTAGAGCCGTCTTATCGAACTCTACGACATTAATTAATATGTACGAGTTGATGGGTTACATTTATATTAACTCATTTATGTCAATATGGTATGTAAATGTCTCTGTCTTTGTTTTGCATTTACAGGAAATATCTATACTATATAGTTTAAATTGTTCAACCCGTGTAACACACGGGGAACTAACCTAGTAATTATCTATAAGAGATGCTTTAATATGTTGACAAGTGTCCCCAAATGGTTTCTTTTATTATATAGTATAGATAGATGGGTTAAACTGCCTTCATTTTATATAGAATATAATAATTAATAAAGCTTACCGAACGTATTAAAAAAGATTGGAGACGAGAAGCTACAAGGTTTATCTATAAGCAATATATATAAAAAACAGCCAAGAATATTATGTTATGTTTTAGGTTGTTCTTTTATTCAATTAATAAAGCTTATCGAACGTATTAAAAAAGATTGGAGACGAGAAGCTACAAGGTTTATCTATGAGCAATATATATAAAAAACAGCCAAGAATATTATGTTATGTTTTAGGTTGTTCTTTTATTCAAAGTTCAAACTAGGATCGAGACCCGCCGCAATGCGGCGGGGATTCTTTAGTTATAACTAAGTCGATCTAGGATCAACACGTTATGTTAAACTTGTCAAACGGGGAAGAAATAGACGATGTAAAAATGTTCACCCATATACGCACGTTGCGTCGTGTTAACTCGCAAAATTTAGAATGAAACGTAAAAACGTTAAACCAAAGACGCAGTCGATTTAGGACCCGCACGTTATGTTAAACCTGTCAAACGAGGAAAAATAGATGATGTAAAACGTTCACCCACACATGCAAGTTGCGTCGTGTTAAGTCGCAAAATTTAGAACGAAACGTAAAAACGTTAAACCAAAAACGCACGTTGCGATGTGTTACGTCACAAAATTTAGAACCAAGCATAAAGTGAAAAATTTGCGGAAAATGAAAACTATAAAGGACCAAAGTTGAAAATAAAAAAAGTTGTGAGGATAGATTACAAAAGATAAAAAAATTTTGGTTAAAAGTAAAAACAAATATAAAAACTTTTGAGTTAAAAGTAATTTATGAAATACTTTTGGATGAAAAGTAAAAAAAAAACATTTTCTTTTTTTGGAAAACCCCCAAAGCCAAGGTTACGACAACTATATGCATAGCCATTTTTTCTTTGGAAACCCCCAGAGCACACCCTGTGTTGCGGCGGGGGTAAAACGGTGTCAAATAGTACTAATGTCACACAACCGTTATCGACCACCAACACTGACTCGACCTAGTATCTGCGTGTTGCGATGAACCTGTCAAACATGAAAAAATATAGGTAAAAAAGTTGAACCACACATACACGTTGCGCCGTGTTAACTTTCAAAATTTGAAACAAAATATAAAAAAAATGAACCACACACGTACGTTTCGTCGTATTAACTCGAAAAATTTAGAATTATACGTAAACCGAAAATGTGCCAAAAATGAAAAGTATAAGTGACAAAAGTTGTGAAGTTAAATTGCAAATAATAAAGAGTTTTGGGTTAAAGTTAAAAAAACAAATTATGTAGTGTTAAAATGGAAAAGGTAAAAACCTTTGGGTTAAAAGTAATGAAAAGTTTTGGGTTAAAGTTTAAAAAAACAAATTTTGGAGGGTTAAAATTGCAAAAGGTAAAAACCTTTGGGTTAAAAGTAAAAAATCAAGTTTTTTTTTTTTTTTTTTTTTTGAAAAAACCCCTAAGCACAATGTACAAGTTTCAATACATATTTTTGTTGCTTATTTATAGTAACTAGATGTAAGACCCCGCCGCGTTGCGGCCAGGGCTCACAAATTCAGCCGGTATGGGCTAGTTAATAATTAAGGGGCTGTTTGTTTACCTCTTAATGAGGGTCTGAATGGTTCAGATCTCTTACTAGTTCAACGCTTAATGATTCATACTGTTTGTTTCGTGAGTAAATATCTGAATGTTTCAGACATTTGCATCTGAATGATTAATTATTATACCGAGTCTCAATGGTTAAGACCTCTAATCTGAATTGGTTAGACATTTGTCTCTGAACGGTTAAGCATTATACTGTCTTTTAATAATTCAGACCTCATACTGCTTAATTGTTGCCATAAAAAGTTTACGTCGAAACGTAGAGCAAATCGAATTTATATCGATAAGCACATAAAAATTAGTTTTTCTTAAGTAAAAGAGATATAGTTGTAAACTCGAAACAAATTATTAGTAAAAAAACTTCATAGGTTAAATATGTTCGTAAAATCGTGCCAAGTAGCACTAATGCCACAGCACTGCCAACAACCACCAACATCAGAGGAGCTTGTAAAAATAAAATAAATAAAAAAGTAAAAACAACACCGAACGAAAAACAACCGTAAAATCGTTGAATCACGTACGCCCGTTGCAGCGTGTTAATTCAAAAAAAGTAGACATAAATGTAAAACGTAGAAAAAAATAACTAAGTCGATCCAGGACATGCGTGTTGCGACGAACTTGTCAAATGAAGAAAAATAGACGTGTTGCGACTGCCTATCAAATGGGAAAAAACAAACAAAAAAAAAACGTTGAATCCTAGACACATGTGGCGTGTTGACTCGAAAAAATTATAACGAAACTTAAAACGAAAAACTTATGAAAGATGAAAAGTATGGGGGGGCCAAAGTTGAAAACAAAAAGTGTTGGGGTTGAATTGTAAAAGATGAAAAACTTTTTGGTAAAATAAAAAAGTCAAAGGGTTAAATGCAAGAGATTAAAATCTTAAGGTTAAAAATGAAAAATTGCAAAAGTTTTTTGAAAAATATGTGGCGACTGCCTGTCAAATGGGAAAAAACAGACAAAAAAAAAAACGTTGAATCCTAGACACATGTGGCGTGTTGACTCGAAAAAATTATAACGAAACTTAAAACGAAAAACTTATGAAAGATGAAAAGTATGGGGGGGGCCAAAGTTGAAAACAAAAAAGTGTTGGGGGTTGAATTGTAAAAGATGAAAAGCTTTTTGGTAAAATAAAAAAGTCAAAGGGTTAAAATGCAAGAGATTAAAATCTTAGGGTTAAAAATGAAAAAATGCAAAAGTTTTTTGAAAAACTCAAAAGGCCTATATTACAACAACATATAGCACAAATTTGTTGAAAATTTATAGTTTGGAAATAAAATATATTTTTAAGTAAAGCGCTAAATTGTTTTTTTTAATATTATATATATTTTATATTTGATTAGATAATAAAGTTATTTATTTGAATTATTAAAGTAAGCCGTAGATAATAAAGTTATGTGTTAGGATCAAATACAAAGGATAAAATAAATAAGAAGGGTAAGAAGGATTCTAGTCCATTGATCTTAGATTTGGAGGGTTGAGATTAATTGTCGGGAAAAGAAGATAATAGAAGGGCATAAAGGGAATCCTATATTTATGGACTTTCTCTCTCCACATGCAAGGCACATGCCAATTCCCCCATCGATTTAAAACGTCCATAACTTTTTCATACGACATTTTAAAAAAAAAATTCACCATAATAACGAGTGTTTTTTTATCTTTAATATGAGTACCGTATTATCATATAAAAATAAAATAAAAAAATTCATTTTTACTGGGTTTTTTTATTGCATTGTGTTAAAGGTTCAGGTTATTGTGTCTTTAACTGGGTTTTGGTCAGTAGAGTTTCTATACATTGTGTTATTATCAAAACCTATAACACAATGTTAATTTGGGTTCTATCCATTGTGTTTTTATAAGAACCTATAACACAATATATGACACAATGAAGATGGTGTTATATCTGGGTTTTCTATAAATTGTGTTATTAGTTCAGGTCATTGTGTTTAATATCTTATTCATTGTGTTTTAATATGTTGTCCATTGTGTTTTAACAATTTGTTCAATTTTTTTCATTATCTTTGTTCATTGTGTTTTAGTTTGTTGTGTATTGTGTTTTTAGTTTGTTTTTCATTGTGTCTTCATCTGCTCTCCATTGTGTCTTTTATCTGCTGTCATTAATTGTGTCTTTTATCTGTTGTCATCAATTGTGTTTTTATTTAGTCTGATACTTATTGTGTTATATGTTATCGCCATTGTGTTATACGTTATGCTCATTGTGTTTTAGTATGTTGTCTATTGTGTCTTTATCTGTTGTCATTGATTGTGTTTTTGATCTACTTTACATTGTGTTATTATCAAAACCTATAACACAATGTTAATTTGGGTTCTATCAATTGCGTTTTTATAAGAACCTATAACACAATATATGACACAATGAAGATTGTGTTATATCTGGGTTTTCAATAAATTGTGTTATTAGTTCAGGTCATTGTGTTTAATATGTTATTCATTGTGTTTTAATATGTTATTCATTGTGTTTTAATAATTTGTTCAATTTTTTTCATTATCTTTTTTCATTGTGTTTTAGTTTGTTGTGTATTGTGTTTTTAGTTTGTTTTCCATTGTGTCTTCATCTGCTCTCCATTGTGTCTTTTATCTGTTGTAATTAATTGTGTCTTTTATCTGTTGTCATCAATTGTGTTTTTATTTAGTCTGATACTTATTGTGTTATATGTTATCGCCATTGTGTTATACGTTATGGTCATTGTGTTTTAGTATGTTGTCCATTGTGTCTTTATCTGTTGTTATTGATTGTGTTTTTGATCTACTTTACATTGTGTTTTACATCATGTCCATTATGTAATATGCAACTGCGTTTTTGAATTTTTTTTGAAAAATATAACAATATGGTACTCAAATTAAAGATAAAAAACGCTTGATTTTATGGTATAATTTTTTTTAAAAACAAATGATGTATAAAAAAGTTACGGACGTTTAAAAATTGGGGGGAAATAACATTTGACTTGCATGTGCATATTCTCTTTCCTCTTGTAGACAAAATTACCCTTTCCATTTAATTCTCCTAGTACACTTGTCACTCTCTGGTGGCTTCTTACCCTTCTTATTTTTAAAAACTTTGTATTATAACTCAACCCATAAAATTATTTATTTAATTATTAAAGTAAGCAGTGGAATGTTAATTAAATAATAATTTTAGGGTTTTACTGATGTTAACGATACATTTAGATAACTATAACTTTTTGATCCTTTTATTAATTAAATAAATAATAGTTTTAGGGTTTTACTGATGTTAATGATACATTTAGATAACTATAACTTTTTTATCCTTTTATGTATGTTTATTAAATTTACTAATTATAATGGATTAAACTGCTTACATTTATTTTATAGTTAATGGATTAACGTGCTTACATTTATTTTATAGTTTATGTATCATATTAACTAAATAACAGTTTTACCTATATTAATGACATTTTGATAACGACAATTACTTCTTTTTTTCTTATATGATGATTACTATCATTAAATAACAAAATTTTAAATTCATAAATTGGATTAGAATTAATTGTATGATTATAAACTTTTCAATTTTCTTTCTAAGCGTAATAAACTTTTCAAAGACTTTTCAGTTTTCTTTCTAAGCGTAATAAACTTTTCAATTTTCTTTCTAAGAAATTAAAATCGATTAAGATTTAGAGAATCAAAATAGAATTTTCTATTTTTTTTTCTAAGAAATAAAAATTAATTAAACTCTAGAGAATTAGAAAACCTAAGGAGAAAGATATTTTAATTTTACTAATTAGAAAAGTAATTATTTATAGAGTAAAAATCAATCAATCAATATAACGATGTAAACAGATTTGTTTTAAACTTACTTGATGGGTCACTGCTTTTTGTCATTCAACTTCGATGTGGGATGAAAAAATATAGGTTTTTGTTTAAAAAATATTATACTTTTTTTAAATTATCAGACTAATTTGTCTAATATCAAACAAGCATATGGTCATATGTTTTTAACTACCTTAATTTTGCATTTTTAATATTATAAATAATAAGATTTTTATTAAAACAACGATGACTATATTTAATTTAATAAATATGTAATTATATATGTATGTTGTGTATTTTTTTTTTTGGGGGGGGGGGGGGTACTTTCTTTTTTGTTTTTAGTGAAAAATATTTCATTCTAATAAACACGGTAAATTACATAAGAATAGCAGGTAGACGGGCAACAAACTGCGCCGCCATCCCTTTCTGAATGGAATAAATGCTATTTAATATATTAAGTAATAAAATGTTATATGTTTTAAAAATCTTGTGTATTTCAACGGTTGAATTATACCATCTATTACACAAGTTAAATGAAATATAAATTAATCAGTTAACACATACAATCGTTAAAACATATCTATATTTACTATATTATAATGCATGAGGGATGGGTATTTTAAGATACCCAAAAAAATAAGAACTTTTCCCCCCTTTATTTATAGAAAGACCCCTAAAATGAGGGTAGTTTGGTCTTTTAAACACTATTTATTTTTTAACCCCTAAACTTATTACATTTAAATCCCTGAGGTTTTAACAAAATTATAGATAATTAGTTACAATTCACCCCTCCACAACAAACTTACAATTTTTTACGTATTCTTGACATATATTATAAACTATACTGTTTAAAAAATCCAAAGATAACATGATGACCTACACATTTCTGTCGACGTTTTGGTAGTTGTCTTGTTCAATATTGACGCACGGATTAAAAGGTACAAGTCGATAATGCTTTAATTTACAAGTAATTAATAGTTGTGATCTAATGCGTCTAATCTACAAAGATGGGTTCCATCTATGCAAACAATAACAAAAAGAATTAAAAGTACCGTAATATAAAATGAAGATATTATGTGTCACATTTTATTTTATTAAAACTGCCTAATATTTATACTTAGATATATCTTATAAAAACTTAAAACTAACCATAACAAACTTCCGAAATAAAGGGGTGGCGAAAAACCAGTTACAAAAACTTAAAACTAACCATAACAAACTTCCTAAACTTACCCTTATATCTATTACTAAACAAAGTTAAAAATTGGATCCAGTTCTGAATTCAATTGTTGCGAAAAACCAAGCACGCGAGATTGAAAGTTCAAATGTCAGTTCTATTATATCGCAACAGTAAATAATTGTTTTCTTTTATTTACTTTTAAGTTAATTTTAACTTATTTGATTTTTCAGATTCAGTTGCATGATGAACATGCCAATTTAAAAAACCCAGTTGTCGAATAAGCTTCTAAAGTATTGATTTTGCTGGTTTTTAAGTATTATTTTTGCGTATATCTTTCATATTAACATGGTCGTTATGTTACTATTTGTGTGTTTTATTACAGGAGAATGGTGATAAAAGTGTTGATATTATTTCTTATGGTGCAATGTTTAGTCCATACAAGTCTAATCTTCAACGTGAATTTAGTGAAGAGGTAATTTTAAGGTTTATTTAATCTTTTTAAAATTTTTGTGTTCAATTTTTGTCCTTTTTAAGGATCAGAAGTTTGAGGCTCAAAGGAAGAGATCCAAGAGACTCTCTGAATGGAGATGGAATGAGGTTATTAATTTATACGATTATGAGGGCAATGGCAAATAAGAGGAATTAGAAGATACTGCCGATTCAAGTACAAACCAGAAAACCTGACTAAAAATACCCCGAGTGTCAATTCAGAAGCAGAACAGATTTCATTGTTAGTGCACTATGTCTATTGACTTCGTCTTGTATCGAGTCATGTAATAGGATAGGATAACCAGTGCTCGGGTTGCTAGAAACTGATTTTAGTGGGTTTAATCGTAATTTCGTTTGAAACAGCCAAGAACCATTTCAAACGGAATTAACATTGTTAATTCCGCTTGAAAATGGCTTTGTCCATTTCAAACGGAATTACAAGTCTATAAATAGGATCACTTGGTGTGTCATTTGAAACGGAATTAGGTCTTGTGATTCGGTA